>BQNB010012977.1:2226-44726 GCA_026074375.1 Tanacetum coccineum | reverse complement strand
TTTACCTGAAAGAGGTAGTCACGAGGCATGGAATACCTTTCTCAATCATTTATGATCGTGACCCTATGTTCGCATCAAATTTCTAGAGGTCACTACAGAAGGCCTTGGGTACGAATTTGGATATGAGTACTGCATACCATCCGCAAACTGACTGACAAAGCGAGAGAACTATCCAAACTCTCGAGGATATGCTACGTGCTTGCATGATCGACTTTGGAAGTGGTTGGGTTAAACATTTGCCATTGGTCAAGTTTTCATATAACAACAGTTATCACGCTAGTATCAAGGCTGTACCATTTGAGGCGCTTTACGGTCGAAAGTATCGTTCGCCTGTTTGTTGGGCCGAGGTTGGAGAAGTTGAACTCACCGGTCTAGAAATAGTTCAAAAGACGACCGAGAAGGTCATTCAGATCAAGCAAAGAATTCAAGCCGCTTATGATTGACAAAAGAGTTATGCTAATTTAAAGTGTAAGCCAATGGAATTTCAAGTTAGAGATAGAGTTATGCTTAAGGTTTCACCTTGGAAAGGGGTCGTACATTTTGGCAAATGGGGAAAGTTAAACCCTAGATATGTTGGACCTTTTAAGGTGTTGGCTAAGGTTGGAGCCATTGCTCATACGAACCATACTTAATTAGGTTGCTTCGGACACTTACATGACGCATTTTCATTCTGTGATTTACACTGTTGATTCATTCTCATCATGGGGAGTTCTTAAGCCCAACGTTTATCATGTATAATGGTTTTACAAGTTTTGGAGGTGTGTATATATGACATTGTTTTTACAATTAGACACAAGTGGATATTTTACATTATGATTACGTATTTGCATAAGTAGCGATAACCCTCTGAGCCCATAATCATGAACTGTCAATTACTGTGTAAGCCCAAATGTTATAAATAGATCTATTTGGGATTGACATCCCCATTTGGGTGTAGTAGGCTCAACTGTGCCGGTTTGCCTGACATTGGCGTAGACCATGTTCGAATTTGGGGCAGTTGCGTGGTGTATGAAACATCATCAAGGCAAATGTTGGCTATATTTATATTGAAATCCTAAATGGTCAAGCTTCAGTGTCCCCCCTCCCCCATAAGCTTATGGAAAAACGTTATGTACTTTTTTGTGATGTTTGCACTCTTTGCAATTATCTATACACTTTGGAATATCTTATGGTCCTACATTTATACATTTTAACCAAACCTAATGTATTCACCATCATTAGGCTTGAACACTTTTAAAAGCATGTTTCTCATGAGGTTCAATGTGGTACAAGACAGGGATACATTGGTGGTTATATTCGGAAGTTAGTAAATGTGCAGTTAAAGATTTCGGTTCGCATTACATTTTGTAGGAAATATTGTTATGTGCTATGAATCTTTATCTTTTGAAAAAATGAACAAAGTGTAGCTATGGGCTTTTTTAACAAACATTTGTTTAACTTCCAATGTATCAGTTTTACGACACTTTTTAAGGTTATTCTAATATATATCTTGTGCTATTGATCTATGAAGTAACGCTCCCATGAACCCTTTTCGGCTGCGACCCAATTTGGGGGTGTTACAAATGGGGCGGAATTCTAAGTCACTTTGCCTTGTAATTGTAGGGTAAAATTGTTGATGATTGTAGCAATTACGGCGTCACCATCTAAGTTACGCCATAATCATTGAAGTTACGACGTAATCCTCTCCAATGATTTGCCCTAACTGTACTTAATCATAAAATTTTTAACATGGTCATCAATCATTACGGGCGTAACCCAATCTATGGTTACGCCATAACTCTGTCCTGGAATACCTTTAATATGCTTGAAATTTTTACAAAACCGTGTATAATTAAATGGACTTTGTAGGTACGTTCTCTGGAAACCCTCACGAGACTTCACTCATCCACTTGTGCCATCAAGGGGTTTAAAAGGCTTGTTGCATACGCTAAATGCAAATGTGATTCCTACGAAAGTAAGTTAGGTTTATTTTATTTCCTGTACTATTTTGTATATTTTGTGCTATGGTGTTTTATCCTGGTTTATGCTTTTGTTATTAGACTTTCTTATAGCTATACAAGTGAATGCACATGGAGTGGTGCTGGGATGTTAATCAAGCTACGAGGAAGCATTCCAAACCAGACTAGTTAGATGTTATACAGGATGTTGATGTGGAGGTGGATGTTGCTCGAGGAAGTAGACTTGGAGCATGGCTTAGAGCATGTTGTTTCTTCATCATACCGAGCATATCCAGGGAAGTAATCCGTTCCATTTCTAACCCTTCCTATTTTTATTTTATATACTTAAGTTTGACTCAAGTGGGGGGAAGGGATTATAAATAAATATCCATTTGATTTTACTTGCCTTTATTTTTTTAGTTTTTCTGAAAAATATTTCATTAATAAAATTTGGACATGTTTTTCATTACTTAATTAGTTAAAAATTTACTAAGCACACCCTACCTTATAATTCCATTGTATGAGGATAAGCCTTTCTGATATATCTTTTTGAGACCACCATAATGAGCATTGCACCTAGTGTAATCGGTGTAGCTAGGAGAAAAGGAAAATTTTAGGATGAACCCAAATAGCCCATCCATTTATGTTTGTGTATATTGACTTTTCACATTGATTAGTCAACCCTCCCCCCCTGTTAAACCCTTTGTTGCACTCACCTTCAGTGCAAGATACCCTTTTACAACCTGTTGAGCCATTTCTTGTGTTAAACCCATTATATGTTGTTTCGTTACACCTATCGCCTAGCCTACCTTGTAGTTTCTTTAGTCCATGATCGGGGAGTTGCTGGTTTATGTAGGATTGATGAACACCTTTTTAGGGGGGCGGGATTGATCAAAGTAACATAGATAAGACATGGTTGTTTTAGTGAGAGAAAGTAGAGAGAGGGTGGAGAAAATACTGTGTGTTTATTAGCTTGAGAATGAGAAAGATAAACAAATGATTTTACCAACACCCCTCATAGAGAGCCATGAAGGGTATTTATACTAGAAAGAAAAAGCAAACTATTCCTAGTTTACATAAATAACCCTGGTGATAACGCAGTGGTCCAAGGCCTATTTCCATTCATCGTGGTAAGATCGTCATCTTTACAAAATAGTAAGGCTTACAATCTACATCCAAGATGTGTCACACGTGCATTGGTTAAAAAATGTTTCCTAACAAGCAAAAATTAAAGAAAAAATGGATAAGAAATGAAGTCCAGTATTCTTGAGATTGTCTTTGATGCAAGGTGTCATTTTATTACACTTTTTCAGGGTAGGGTTTAACCCCCAAATAAGCCATTTATGCCCAAAATAGGTACTTAATCGTTCCTTTTCAGGTATTTAGCATTTGGAAGGCATTTAGAGGAAATACATGTGACTTGGGCTCATTTGGAGAAGAAACGGATAAGACTATAGACCTACACCAACATCTCTCGAGAATTTTCTACCTCTGAAGCTGGAGGACAGCGTCACAGATTAACACTGTGGACTCGTAATAAACCATACTCCATGGACTGGCGTCACAAGATCTCAAGACGGTGTCAGAATGCACGGCCCAGACCACAATCTAGAATATTCTACTCATGACGGCGTCATGATTAAAACGCAATGTCGTCACAGTGATTTTCCTATATATACAAACCCGAATTTATGGTTTTAAGTGTGTAACTTTAGAGTAAAGAAGGGGCGAACCCTATTTCGTTTAGCAGCTGTTAGGGACGATTTTAAGGCCTCAAAACCCTATTGTACTCCCTTCAATTCATGTTTTAATCAATTAAGATTATCTTAATCATTCAATATGTCTATGTGTTGTTTGATTCATTATTGTTCTTACTTTATATTTAACATGCTTGGCTAAACCTTCTATTGTGTTTATTTAAGATTTGTATGAAACCTAGAATGTAGATCTTAGGGGTGTTTCTTCTTGAGGAATATGCATGTTAAAGTTCTTAGGAAAAACCAGCTTTTGTCTGTATCGTTGTCTACATGTCTAGGAAAACATGATTGTGTAGAAAAGATACCATCGGGTAACATTCTTCATACTACCTTGCCCCTTATATGGTTGATCCACTCTTAATATATTGTAAATGCATTTAATATACTCTTAGGGGCCTTGTGATAGTCTTTATACTACCTTACTTGTGCATTTCCCTAACGGAATATTAAATAGACGGCGGGTTCGTGTAATTCATTCATGACTTAGGAAATAGTAACATAGATCATCACAAGTGTGACAAAGCAACAACACTAGGAGAAGCAATCTAGGGAGTAATACATGAATAATTAAACACAATCTTTTATTATATTTTTATCACCAGTAGCTTAGTTTATAATTAGTTTAATAGCTAAAACCAACCAAACCACTCAAACATTTGATTTACTGCTTTCATAAAATATAAAAACACAAAAATAATCTTCTCTCAACCCCTAGAATTCTGTTAGACCATGATCAAGCCTTCCCAACCTATTCCCCTAGAGAACGATAACAACCCCCGAGTCTTGCCTATACTACACTACAACGATTAGGTACACTGCCTAGGGAGTTGTAAAACTTCTTGTAGAAGTCCCTTACGACAACCGCAACATCTTCAATGACCTTGATCTACTTGAATACTCCAGCTTTATTTTTCAGCTTGTAGACGAACATATAGTAATCATACTGCTCAGGATGACATAGAAGTTTTCTCTACCAAAGATCCTGGTCTTGATTGGATTTCTGCACATAACTTCATGACACGTCTTCAAAAGCTTTCTTCATACGCTTCTAGTAATCTCGAAGTTTCTGAATTAGCTGCATGTCTTGAAAAACTTCACTTTCCTGAGGTTTTGGACTAGATCATTGTAGCAATCTTCCAATCAGTTTGATGCAATATAGCGAAAGTGTCCATAATAGATTTAAATTAAACTAGGCTATTTTCTACCAATACATCTACACTCACAATTTTTACTACAGAGAGCTACACAACCATGGCTAAGAAAACATACATAAAAATTCACACAATCATAAGCACAATGCAAGTGTAAAAGTTAACCGCTACAATGTGTTAATAAGAACATAAGTTAAAGAGCTCAAGTGGTAAAATAAAATGCAAACCGTACACGATGATTTATATAGTGGTTCGGTTACGAAGCTCCTCTTCGCCCTACTCTACTCCCTAAGTATCCAACTCGAGAGTTACCTCACTAATCAACAAGCTCCCTTTCGGTGGAGAAATCCTTATAACGTTGCTTATATTATTTTTATCGACACTTTAGCTAGTGTCGAGGCTTCTTCTGGGATACATCCAAACCCGTTATGTTTTGTGGCCCAACATAACAAACCTTGTGTTTTATGGCCTAAACATATAAACCGCAATGCTTACAATATTTTCTGACACTAAGTTAAATGTCGAGTCCTAATCTTAGCTAGAACCAATCTACCACTTCACCAATGTATTTTAAGGCCTAAAATACTAACTGACACACAATCTACACTTTTGGATTTATACATTATTCAGATCTACACAATTATGCAACCCACCCAATCTACTACATGATATACAAGTAATCAAGTATGATCACTTCCATGTAGAGACATCCCTATACATCATCCATAATAGAGGTGTAACCAGATCATGCCTTATGTAGAAACCATGATCAAAGATGAAGAAAGAAACTCTATGTATTTTTAGTGGTGGTGCCGTGTATGTTCATTAAGAGGAGGGGGTTACTTTGCTTGGCTATTTATAGAAAAGTCATTACTTGGAGAAGTCTCTTTTGTCTAATGGATAATAAGGTGATTGAATAAAAGAGTGAACTTACCAAGGGGTTATAGCACGCACCCTAATTCACTAGTTTTCTCTCCATCTTCTAGAAGTATATTCAAATTTGAATTCACTAGTTTCCCTCCATATACTAGAAGCTTTGATTGGGCCTTAATAGGCCGAACTCTATTTGGCCTTAATGGGTTAGCCCGTTTGCTTGGCCCAATCCAACTAGTGAAGCCAATATGAGTAAGAGTCTCGGGATGTCGAGATCTAGTTGATAAATGTATGCTTGTGGTGGATAAGGATGGTGACATATTCGTGAGTTGTGGTGGATATGGATGATGAGATATTCGTGAGTTGAGGTATGCATCTATGAGTAACTTATAAACTTTACATTATGTTTTACAAGTTACATGTTTGTCGTCACCAAAACACAAAGAGGATGTATAGATTAAATATCGTAATATTCGCACTAACAATGGATTTATTCTACTGTTGTCTCAACATACCACTTATCTGCCATTTAAAGATCAATAGAACACATTAATGGCAACATTAATGGATTGTTGATCTTTCAGCAGTTTGCTACTGGTAAAATTAACATGCTCACTAATGGTGAGGGTACAAGCAACATAGGGGGATCAGGTTCACAGTATGGAAGGCTTACAAAGTTTGAATTCCCTAAAGTTTCCCTATGAACGAGGTTGTGCTAGGAGCGAGTTTTTTAGACAGAGTAAATCAGTTCTTCCTACTTGACTCCATTACTGGTAATCAAAAAGTCAGGTTAGTCTCCATGCATATGTTTGATAAGGAACTTAATTGGAATAAATAGTTCATTCAAAATATGATGAGAATGTGGAATGGATTATGTATGAAAGGGAGGTTCAAAAACATTTGATTCTGTGTTTGAGGATCTAATGGTGGAACTAAAGAATTTGAAACATGTCACTACTGTACAATTGTATCAGGAACAGTTTAAGGCCTTGATGAATAAGGTAGAGCTAAGTGAGGCTTATGCAGTAAGTTTGTTCATCAGGTGGATTGAAAGATGGAAATATCAGATTTCAGTTAAGGATGTTTAAGCCAAACACTCTAACAGATGTGTATTGATTAGCTAAAATACAAGAAGCAATCTTACAGGTTGATAATGCCTTAATTATAAATGTTTTCGGTGGCGTTATTTGTATATATTTCATCATTTCTCGTGAACTTTTGATACTTAATCACATGAAATATGTGCAGGTTTACTTGAAGACAGTCCGAGCTCAAAAAGCATTCAAATACAAGTGTTTACACTTATTGGAAGCAAAGTTAGAAGAAAAGAAATAATAAAGTCTAAAATCACAAGGAAGTGCGTGCACTTACTTCCTTATGCGCGGCACTTATCAACGAAATAAATGAAAGCAATTAATTCCACAAGTGCGCCGGTTTTCCCAGAATGTGCGCCGCACTTCTCTTCAGCATTTAATGATAATCTAACCGACATAGGCTAAGTACGCCGCACAATATATTTTGTGCGCCGCACTTTTGGCCTCGCCCAACCTATAAATAGAGAGGATTTCCAAGCTAATTTACAACATCTCATACAATTCAAGATATCTCTCTCACACAAATCTCTCTCAATCTTTAGGATTCAATCACACGATAAAATTCCGGCGAAGACGAAGATGGTTTTATAATACTTAGTATAATAACAGTTTTAGTTATAAGATTCGATACTTGTAAACGGGTTGTGTTTATACTCCATAGCCTATCCGGATCTCGTATGTTTCTTATCTATCTATTTCACTTTGTTATTATGAACTCCGTAGTCATGAGAGGCTAAATCTCTCATGACTACTCGGTGATGTTAATATAATCAGTATTTGGTATTATTACGATCTTGTTAATATTAAGCTTGTGTTAAAATCCTAGCGTGTCTTATCTTGTTAACTTTTTTTAGCAACTTTGATTGTATACACATAACGGTATAGGTCGAAAGACCCGTTGTGTGCTATATAGTTTTAAAGATTTGTCTACGGTCTTTATCGTTGGGTTGGAGAAATCCGCTTACGTTAATAGATAAACAAAATAGATTTGATATAATAGTAACTTGATTATTTGCGTGACACATCTGATTAAGTTAACTAATATAAGTCTTAAGTTAAAACAAGTTAATTTGTGAAAACGTTTTTTGACGAAAAAACCTTTTTATGAGTTAAGTCCTGAAATCGAAGATCGTAATCATTACCATTGCTTAGGCATTTATGAAAAACTAATCTGAGTGTCATATCTCTTTTATATATTGTATTTCATCATCAATCATATCTCATCTGAAAAAGTTATTAAGATTTGTCTTAAAACTCGCGATTATATGCACATAATCAAATCTCTATGGACGACATGGTCTTACCTGAAATATTATACTACATACGTGGGTTATACTTTACCCGTGTGTTTCCATTTAATCATCGCGTAAATTCAGTATTATAGAAATTTTAAAGCTTTTGAAACACAACAAAGTTTTTTGGCTCCGCTGTCGGGGATTTTAAACTATTCTTTAATCAAATCTTGTTAATTTAAAACAAATTTTAATCGTTTTTCTTCAATCTGCCTGTTTTCTGTAACTCTCGTTGCCGAAAGTGCACTCCACTTTCTGCAGTTAAATGTTTTTTGCTAAAAACGTTCTCTAAAACATCCAACAGTTCACCTTGGATGCATATGCGTGCTTCCAACTCCGAACTTGTCGAACCATTAGCCGAACCTGAACAAACCCTGAATCGTAGACTTCGTCGATGAAATAGGAGAGTCCCATTCGAACGAAGGGACGAACGACCCGCACAACCAAGAATTGTCTACCTACCCATTCTTGACATCAACTATTTCCGTCACTTTCTTGATATTCTTGAAAATTACAACCTAATGGATGATGTACCCATGTGGGCTACCGACCATATTGTCGCTCCAACTCTCGGTTCCGCAATCACCATTCCTGAAACCGCAAACGAATTCGCCATTAAAGGTAACCACTTGACTCTTGTTAAATGAAACCAATTTGATGGTAGAATTAAAACTGATCTAGACAAACACATTCATAATATTCCTCAGAAGAAAAATTTTGTGACATGTTTAAATATTGAGACACCGAAAATGAAGCCGTCGCTAATGATGTTTCCCCAATCACTCAAAGGTGAAGCAAAAAACCTGGTTGGCGAACTAACGAAGGAACAATGAAACATGGGTTCAATTAGCTCTCCTTTATTAGATGAATTCTTTTCCCCTCAGCTCTATTCGATCGACTCCCCAAAGAAATCTGAGCCTTTTCCCAACATGAAAAAATGAAACCTTAACCGATGCTTGGCTTCGTATGAAAGAAATGCTCAGAAATTGCCATGGTCACAATCTTACCAAAGGCAATATCATAAAAATCTTTTATCACGACCTCAATGAAATAACCCAAGAAGTTTTAAATTCCGCAGCTGGATGTATTTTCCTCTATAAAACACCAAACCCAGCTTATCAACTTCTCAAAGACAAAGTCTTACTCAAGCTCGATTGGGCTAAAAACCAAAAAACAAAATCTTCTCTCAAGAAAACTATTGCTTTTTCCGATGAAGGTAGCATCAATTCTGATACTGACAAAATTATGGCACGAATGGATGCCATGACCATGAAAATAGAGACTCAGTATAAAGAACTTCAATCTCGTTCAAATAACTCAAACTCCGATTGTAACGATGATGACATACCGATGTCTCGCGAAGAGGAAGCAAAATTCATTCAAACCTTTCGACGCACACGTTTTTACAATGATTACCGAGATCGTGACTCAAATCGCAATAATTGGCGTTCAAGCGGAAGAAACGATTATAATCGAGACAACTATCGATCCAATTCCGATGATAAACCCGACCTTCAAAGATAATTAAGCAAATTCATAAAAGCTCAACAATCGACCAACTCTTTTGTCAAAGATACGTTTATGGATCTTAAAACCAAACTCGAAACAAAAACTAAAAATCATCAAGCCTCAATTCAAAATTTAGAAGCAAAATTCGATAGATTTGCTGACAAGCAATCTGGTCGACCTTCTGGATCTCTTCCTAGTAGCACTTAACTAAACCCAAAAAGTAGCTCATCTAAACCATACTAACCACCGCAAGAAATGAGCATGTAAATGATGTATTTACACGGAGTGGTAAATCCTATGACCTGCCTACCAATCTAAATGATCAACAAAATAATTCTGAAAATCCTATGAATTTCGATAACAAGGATGAAGAAGAAGAAGAATCTACACCCCAACCAAAATCTCAAACTTCAACACTGATCAAAGAAACTCTGATACCTAAACCGTACAAACCAAAAATTCCATACCCTCAACGCCTTCAAAAATAGAAAATGGAAGCCCAATATGGTAAATTCCTCGATATGATTCGAGCCATTCGAATCAATGTAACCCTTATCGATGTCTTAGCAGGAATTCCAAATTATGGTAAATTTCTCAAAGAACTCGTTAGCAACAAGCACAAGCTTGAACAAATCTCATCCGCTTTCTTGAGCGATGAAAGCTCTGCTATGATTCAAAACAAAGTTCCACCTAAACTCGGAGACCCCAGAAGTTTCCTTATTTCATGTACCTTCAGCAAAGCCTTCTCATGCAATGCTTTGGCCGACCTTGATGCTAGCATTAATCTCATGCTATATTCTCTATATGCGAAATTATCCCTTGAAACACTCAAACCCACTAAAATGAGTGTAAGGTTAGCCGATCAATCATTCCAACATTCTATTGGAATAGCTGAAAATATGCTCGTTGAAGTTGGTAAATTCACCTTTCTTGTGGATTTTGTTATTCTCGAAATGGAATAAGACAATAAAGTTCCTCTTATCTTAGGGAGACCATTCCTCCATACTGCTGATGCAGTAATTCGAGTAAAATAAAAACAAATCAATCTTGGAGTTGGTACTGAATGAATGACCTTTTCAATCGATTCCACATTGAAACACTCATATTTAAACGATGATACATGTTTTAGCATTGATGTCATCAATGAAATCCTAGAAGATGATTTTGATGCTCTTCTGGATGAAGGGGGTGAAATCCTTCATTCCATCGAGGGAACTATTCTTGAAGAAAAACTCTTTGCTGAATTCGATGAATTCATGGCTATAAATATAAAAGAAAACTCTGAATCTGAATCTGATACCAAAGAACCACCATTTGAAAAGATCATCTTTAACACCGATTGTAAAATCAAGACATCTCTTGAAGAACCTCCTTCGGATCTTGAACTAAAACCTCTACCTAATCACCTTGAATATGTATCCTTGGAAGAACCATCTTTTCTTCCTGTAATCATATCGTCCCAGCTTTCTGAGAAAACTAAAAATAAGCGCATCTATGTTTTAAAAAGACACAAGCAAGCCTTTGTTTGGAAAATAACAGATATTCCTGGAATCTGTCCGTCTTTTTGCAAACATAAAATTCAACTCTTAGAACACAAAAATCCAGTTGTTCAAAAACCAAGGACGATTAAACCCAAATATGCAAGAAGTTGTTAAAAAGAAATCGTTAAACTTCTCGACACTGGTATTATATATCCAATCGCCAATAGCCCTTGGGTAAGTCCCATCCACTGTGTACCCAAGAAAGGTGGTATTACAGTTGTCACAAACGAAAAAGATGAACTTGTCCCAACAAGAACCATTACGGGTTGGCGAGTATGCATCGATTATCGTAAACTCAATGAAGCAATCGCAAATGACCACGTTCCTTTGCCGTTCATGGATCAAATGTTAGAAAGACTCGCAGGAAATAAATATTTCTGTTTCCTCGATGGTTTTTCTGGATATTTTCAAATACCAATCGATCATATGGATTAAGAAAAAACAACCTTCACATGCCCTTTCAGAACATACTGTTATAGGTGAATTCCTCTCGGTTTATGTAATGCTCCAGCTACTTTTCAAAGGTGCATGCTAGCTATCTTTCCTGACCTGATCGAAGAATCAATGGAAGTATTCATGGATGATTTCTTCGTCTTTGGAAACTCCTTCGACAATTGTCTAAATAACCTCGATAAAATGCTTCAACGTTGCAAAGATGCAAATCTTGTCCTTAACTGGGAAAAATGTCACTTCATGGTTAAAGAAGGAATTGTGCTTGGACACAAAGTGTCTGGTGCAGGCCTTGAAGTTGATAAAGCCAAAATCGACGTACTATCTAAACTTTCGCCCCCTACTAATGTCAAAGGCATTAGAAGTTATTTGGGACATGCCGGTTTCTACTGATGTTTTATCAAAGACTTCTAAAAATTACCCGTCCATTAACTAAGTTTCCTGAAAAAGATACTCCATTCGAATTCAATGATAAATGTCACAAAGCATTTAATTCATTAAAAGAAAAACTCACATATACTCCTGTGATCGTGAGCCCAAATTGGAACCTTCCATTTGAGCTTATGTGTGATGCAAGTGAATTCACAGTTGGAGCAGTCTTAGGACAAAAAGATGGTAAACACTTTCATCCCATCTATTTTGCAAGCAAAACCCTTAATGCAGCTCGGCAAAAATATACGGTTACTGAAAAAGAACTGATGGTTGTAGTATTTGCGTTCGACAAATTCTGACCTTATCTGATGTTATCCAAAATGATTGTCTACACCGATCACTCAGCTTTAAGACACATATTCAAAAAGCAAGATGCTAAACCATGTCTTATACATTGTATTCTGCTATTACAAGAATTTGATATCGAAATAAAAGACCAAAAAGGTACAAAAATGTTGCCGCTGACCATTTATCTCGGATTGATAATGATGAGACAAGTGATGACAGTGATGTCGATGATAACTTTCCTGGAGAAACTCTTACGAAAATAACCACCAAAGACACGCCATGGTTCGCAGACTTTGCAAACTATTTGGTTGGTGATATTATGTCTAAGGAAATGACATACCAACAAAGGAACAAATGCTAAAAATTAAACGTTCAACACAACCGGTTGGTCGGGATCATAAGTTTTACGACACCAATACAAGATTTAAATCAATTATTATAAAACTTTAAACCAATTACTATGATTATAAAAAAATAGAACATGGCAGGACAGTTAAGCTAACTATTATACAGGCTAACATGTATTCATCCAAAACAACCAAATCTAGGACGAAACGTATCCCACGATCCAAATCGCAAAGCTATGGGTAGAATCATCACCCGAAGCCAAAGTCCATAACATTAGGTAGGAACGTTACCCCTGATCCAAACCATAACATTGGGTAGGAACGTTACCCACGATCCAAAGCCATAACACTTAGCACATAACATATAATAGCTTCATAAAAGTCCATGCGTCATTTAAACCACATAATCATAGCAATTAAAATATTTCAAAACATACTTTGCATCATTTCCATCCCAAGAAAACATAGTAAAATGGGACTATGAAACTCACTTGATGCTCAACTACTTGACAAAATCTTACACACAATCTAAACACAACAAAACACAAGTTACACTCGGTTAGGCTAATGCCCAAGCCAATGTAACAATCATATGATGGACTTCTAAACCTTACACTAAGTTTATGATCCTTTATATACTTCTCCTAAAATCATTTTCATACTCTATAAGACTTTAACCATTAACTTCCAACTTTTTGGTTTCCGGCAGAAATTTGTAGTCAATTTATGACCACAAATAAAATACTAAAACACCTAATTGATGGTTCTTCTTACATCTCATGGCTCCCCAATGAGTTGTGAGCTACTGTGATTTTTTTAGAAAAAATAATATTAAGTGGAACTATTTTATAAAAATTCATCATTACAAAGTACTCATATTCGGATCTGAACGCACACCAAAAAGTTTGACGTCCTTAAAAATACTTAGAAAATGTTTTATCGCTATCCCTTCGAACTGGAGTTAATAGACACCAAAAATATGAGTCATGATTTTTGACTAACCTCAATTTGAACTTTAAGTAAGGCTTTTACTCCCCGAAATCTGACCCAAATCTGACCCGAATTTACTGTTTTGACAACCTTTCTTGCGAAAATTATTTGACTAACTTCCCGATCTCAAAACCTTTCGGGGCTGGATTTTTTAGATCTAGACTCTCTGAACTTATCAATAGACATAAGATTCATCAAAAATCTCATTACCAATCATGAGATAACATTCGAACAAGATGACTCAAAATTCTGCTCAACCCTAAATTCAATTTTATCGCGTTCTAACTCTAACCGAATACATCAATATGATCCTAATTAAACCCTAAACACTTCTAATTAAGTTTAACATCATTAATTTATAGATTTTATAAAACCTTAATTTATCCATCACTTTTTTGTTACATGAATTAAAGAAACTAAACAACTAGGATTTATGAACATACCTTAATTTTTTGATTCTTGAAACCCTAAATACAAAATTGATCTGAAAAAAAAAAATCTTCTTTTTTTTTCTTTCGGTTTGAGATCGACCGTACATTAAAAAAAATAGGGATATGGGTTTGTATTTATAGTGATTTGCAAAAAGATAGAGAGATTACCTAAGTCGAAATTGTAGTTGGACTAAAATTGGGCTTTTCTTTCCTTCTTTTCTCTCAAATCTAGTCGAACAAACACCCCTATATATATTTTTTTTATTTTTTTATTATTATTATTTACACAAAAACCCTTAATTTTTGATATTTTTATAAAAACCTTTATTTATTTTAGCAAACCCTTTTAAATCAAACTAACTTAAATAACTATAAATAAATTTCATTTCTAATCATATTTTTTTATTTTCTACTTATTACTACTAAAATTCACCTAACTAAATTTCTAAACTAAATTTTCTATTCTCGCGAATTTCTATTATTTAAATACATAATTACATAATACGTACACATAAAATACATACACACATAAATTTATACCCTCATTTTCATTGTCACTAAAATGTGAACAAAATGAAATATCCATAACAACCGTAACTTCAATCACCATGAGACGATCACACTCAATAGATTGATAACCAAACTCACATAAGATCACATAACCACATAATTACTATAATACATAATAAAACTCAAGTCAATGCTAATAGTTGACTAACCTGCTCAAAGCACATATCGCAATCATGTTAGAGTCTAGGTGAAGTGAAGTGAAGTATGCGTTAGATTTTAGTCCTCAAAATACAAAAGGTGTAATAGATTGGTTCTAACTAGGATTAGAACTCGACATTTATAACCACTTGACTAATTTCCCTAGAAATCTTCCTTTGGTTCCTTGAATAAAAGTCTTGGGGTATATAATGCCTAAACTAGGAAGCAAACACATACACATCTCTCATTTCCAAGTGAAACAAAACCTACTTCTCCCTTTTTCCCTCTCTTATAACCCCCGACATCAACCGACACCTTTTATACACATATCCATAGCTTGATTTTCTAAGACATACAAGCACTCATACATCCTTCCTATGATAACCTAAGGTGTTTGCAAGGGTTGGTTAAAGGTTTGCAAGGTTTAAGCAAGTTATTAAAGGATTAGGGTTTTTGGGCTTGGAATTAGGGTTTTCAGAGTATGCAAGCTAGGGTTTTTGTTGCTAAACAAGTATGTAGATCTTGTTGTTCATCATCATACATCATCATAAGGTTATCTAAAACTCTTTATGTCCTTCAGAGTATATCATTTTATATTGTAAGCATAAAAATGATCTATGTTAGTAAACAATCAACCCATTTAGGATACATGTAAAACGTGTGAAAATGGATATTTTTAACTTTTAACATGAATATGTGAGACTATATTAGTACATGTTATAATTGATGTTAACTCTTGAGTAATAATGGAGTATAAGCCTTGAACACTCCTTGGTTTATAATGTATGAAAAGTTCATGTGTAAACTTGTTAAATTAGGGTTTCTTTAATAAGTTGTGATTAGAACAAGTAAGATTTAGAGAACTTGTCATCATGGATACATGGACTAAATATGGACAAATGGACTTATTATATGTATGACAAACCTATAAAGTGGTTATAAAGTAATTGTAACACGTGTTGAAGTCTAAAAGTAAACAAATCAAGCTTTAAACAAGTTATATAACACAAACTTCAAAAACTTTCTATTTTGGACGAAAATGAAAGTGTCTATATAATGTTTCACAAGATAATACATGCCATGAGGGTTTTCCAAATCGATAATAAACTCAGAAAACGAAATTAATTAACGAAGAAGATACGCTAGTTACGAGTTTACGACGCTAAATAACTTTATAAAATTATTTTTATAAAATTACTATTCACCACAGAAACATATATACTAAAACTACCAATAAATTGATAAAACTTTTAATTACGAGAACGTGCTCGCAAGAATCGCTAAAAACAGAGCTATAACGAATAAGATACGACATTTACGGGTTTTACGTTAATTAAAACGTAAAAATAAGTTATATATTAGGCTGTGATGAAACAGTTTAAAAACACTATTCACCACAGAATGTTGAAAACTTAAAAATGTAATATTATGATCACTCGTCTTAATACAAAATGTGGACGTAAGAAACGCGAGCAAACAACTTAAAACGATAAAGTTAGGTCATTTTTGCTAAAGGCGTATTTATAAACGTTTTTACTTTATAAAATATATTCACTGAAACGATTATAAGGTGATGTATTTTATATAGAATTATATTTGGTTTTAGTTAATCAAAGTGTTATATGACTAGAGTTTCATAATGGGGCCTCTTCGGGTGATGTATGCTGTATCGACGAGTTATATTGATTTACGATTTAAAGAGTACTAGCTCCTCATACGTCACCAACATGACCTCTTAATTATGATTAGCCCGATACGATAAATGATGTAACAAAAAAGGTTTCAATATGGTAGTTTTTAGTCACGTACTGAGTACACCTATTACCAAAATAAAACTAGGTTGCATTCGTGTGTTTAGTCGTGAACGCGTTTTCATAAGGATATTTCATTATCAATTACTCACTCGAGGTGAAGTTCATAGCCCCTCATTTTTACATGATTGTTTTATAATTTTAGGGTAGAAACATGCATAGGTTTTATAAATGGACACAAGTTGATATTTTATGTTAGAGATTACGTTTGCCTAAGTACAAAAAGCGATACCCCAACTGAACCCATTATTATGGAACTTTTACTGAATAGTGAGCGGCGAATGTCTTTTTTTTTTAAGATAGATCTATTGGGGATTGACATCCCTGTTCAGTGATTACTATCACTGACCAATACGAAAAAAAAACCGTATACCATGTTCGATTAACGGATGGTGCGGGTCAAAACATCAATACGCACGGCAATGTGGCAATTTTATATTGCAATTTAATTAAGACCAGCTTCAGTGTCATGAGCTAGCGCAACTAAATAACATTTTATACGTATGCATTTGTTGCATTGTCATGGGGAAAATCTTGTTGTCCCTGCATATACGATTTAATAAACCTATGAATATCACTAACTTTATTTGACGTTTTTAAAGCAAAATATTTTTCAGTAGGTCAATAAGCACAGAGTGCAATGATACATTTGTGGTTGATTTGGATATCATGTATTAAAGATTTTGTCGCATTACATTTTGTATATCTGTTATGGGCTAGAAAATCTTTATATTTTGAACAAGTGGACAAGTTAAGCTTCAGGCTTTTTGTAACAAATATTTTCTAAATCTAATGTATCATTTTAAACGACTTTTTGGTTATTCTATATATATCTTGTGTTATTGATCTATGAAGTAACATGCCCTGGACCCATTTTGGGGGTGTTACAGATTGGTATCAGAGCCAAGAAGTAATACCTCACCACAACACCCTCGTGATGCAAAAGTATTTGCTGAGCTATTCTCTCCTCTATCATCAAAACCATACTGGCAGAGTAGCGCGACAAAAGGGGTTTAGCTGACACAGAGTAGCTCGTATAATACTCTCACTCCTCCACAACTTACACACTTTCACACACACTAGCTAGACCGAGTGCGCACACAACGTGCTATCACACTAAATGCTACTGCGTCAATATACACACTCAACACTACCCCCCGCCGCAGCGCGAGAGAGCGTACGAAGCTCTCTCTATTCCACAGATGAGAGTGCTTCATGACGGATTCTGAGGATTCTAAAAAAAAGACAGTTACGTGGGTGGGACACACTCAGGATAGTCGATCCGAGGCGTATTGATAGACTCGATCGCAGCGCGTGTGTACACATGATATATATCCGGGAGCGACGCGCGAGTGCCCACACACCCAAAGGGGCGCACACACAACGCGCTCATCTACTCACACACACAGCTACACACACGATACGCACTCCACCACACAGATCTCTCTCTATGTGCACACACCCGATTCACTCGACCACCACTGTGTGGCGTGCGCGCGCATAGGATCTACCTGTGAAGAGCGCGAGAGAGCAGAGATACACACGGAGCGCGGTGTCTAATACAGAGCGAGAGTGTGAGATAAGGAGTGCGCGAGCGCGAGTAGTGTAGGAATGTCCGAGCCTCTCTATATATCTATGGTCAGCATGCACCCCACAAAATCAACCAATATAACCTAGACCGAGCGTTCGCGCATCATCTCACTCGAAGCGCCCAACACACCACCACACACTATATCAGAAAACCCACCACTTATGTATGCGCCGACTTCTTAGACGCGATCTGATCCGATGTGAGAGTGACCATGAGTCGTAACATCACCTCCTATCTATCTATATATATCTCTCTCTCTCTCTCTATCTGAAACATCCCACAGCATATTGTAGATATGGTTGTGTAGCTGGCGAGAGCGTGAGAGAGAGTGAGGTCTGTGAAGTGAGTGAGTGTAGAGGATACACACTATACAAGTAAGAGGCACGGTGGTTCTCTCTCTATTAGATAAATCTCTGAACCAAAATAGTAAGAGGTTGCTTTTTCTTGTTGATTAGAACCATCCGATGTGGAAACTGAGCCAGTCAAAACATGATTGCGCCAAACCAACCATCTCCACCAAAATACCCTACTTACCGCATCACGGCTAGGATGTCCATCCGACCCCAGGCGTCGGCACCGTTCCTCTCTGAGGAAGATGTTGAGAGGTTTCTTGCCTTACCTACTCCACCATTATCACCCATCTCTCCATACTTATCACCACTCCCTCAGATACCCTCTCTACCATTACATATACCATCACCACCACCCAATAGCCCTACATATATCGAGGCACCTATAGGATTTAGAGTTGTTGGGATTAGATAAAGAGATACACCACCATCTCCTGTTCATGAGACTGAGATTCCCAAGATTTGTTTACCGCTTCGTAAGAGGCCGTGTCGTACTGCTCCTACCCCTAGGTACGAGGTCAGGGAGAGTTTGGCAACGGGTGCTGCTAGGCAGGATGGACCTGCCGTAGCTAGGGCAGAACTTTATGGATTTGTTGATATGGTAGATGCCGCTCCAGGACGCCTGATGTCTAGTGAGTTAGACTATGGTATAAACTGAATACAATGGATGACTTGTAGGAGACATCCAGGAGGATTGCACCGACCACCTAATAGGGGGTCAATCAAGAGTTCACCTGAGCTTGTTGCACTGTTGAATCAGAGGATGGCATCATGTAGTCCCCTGATTGAGGAGCACGGGAGGGATTGGCTGAACTGAAGCCGAGTCAAACATGTTTTCGAGATAGGCCAATATTATAGACGGACTGCTCTACTGATGGAGGAGGAGGCCATAGTCTTTCACGTGTCGCTTGGCAACAATCGGATGAGATGCCAGCGACAAGACACGTTTTCTGAGGGCATGTCACTACACACACACTCGGTTCATTGCTCAGCATCTAGAGAATTAACCGTAGTTGCGGGGCAAACGGATACGCAGGAGACAGGCCTATCATTACAGAGATGCTGCATGTACCATCGGAGACAAGAAACAAGGCTTAACGAGTGGCACTAAAACTGTTTAATTGCAGTTACAGGTCCACAAGAGTGACAAAGTTTTCAGAGGGCATCAATGACCCGCTAACGGTCTGGCAAGCCATAACGAAAAAGAGGTACCTGGAGGTAGGCCAGTAGCAGCTCTTAAGAATTTGGTCTTGATAGTAGCAATACTATGCAGCCTGTTAAGTTTTATGGGTTATTCCCAGCGTATGCACGACGTGTAAGATCTTATGTTTTGTTAGCAAACTCTGTATAAGATCTTTTGTTCATTATGTGGTTACTTTGTGCAGCCTACTAAGTGTTACGAGTATATCTCGGCTAGTATGGCTTTACGTTGTTTATTTTGTCTTGTAACCTAATCGTTGTGATCGTTTTATATTTGAACCAATCATGTATGTTTTTCTAAGTTATATATGGAAGGGATGGATTATGTTATGTATGAAATCGAATTTATTGTGAATGAATGTCGATTTGGCTACGCCATTGTTAATTTCAATATAGTTGTGTATTTTACTATGTGATGTGATCTCGTTTTATTTATTGGTGTATATGCCGTGTCATGGTTTATAAATTTTATGAATCTAAGATATTATATTTTTTCTTGTGAATATTAAAGAATAATGGGCCACGGAACAGAGAACCACGAGGTCAACACAGTCACAGACGCTCCGGAACACACGCACCATTTGTCACCAATGCCCAGCTCAAGCATTGATTGGACCCAAGGAGGTTTACAGCAGCACTAGCACACGTGATGCAACTCAAAATGGCCGATGAGATCCATACTTCGGGAGGACGGGTGTCAGAAGGAATGAACGGCGTTGTGTCGAGAGTGAACTTAACCAAGAGACTTGTATGAAGTGACCAACAGCGCCTATATTTCAAACAACAGAGGGATTGTTGAATTAACTTCTTGGTTTGAAATGATTAGACCTGTATTCCGTATAAGCAACTGCACTGTGGAAAATTAGATTAAATTTTACTATTGTAGACTAGCTAAGCAGAGTGCTCTAAACGTGTGGAATTCCCACGTTATGACTATTGGTCATGATGTTTCGTATTGCAATGACCTAACTGATCTGAAAAAGAGAATGACAGACTAAGTATACTGTCCGAGGAACGAGAAGTGAAGCAGCCTCGAGGTTGCTTTGTAGAAATTAAAAGTGAAATGGTAATTTCCAGAAGTGCTAGTGGATACAACCAACGTTATTAGGAACTGGCATTGCCACGGGTGCAGGAGTTCCCAGAAGAGTCTGACAACAAATGAAAGGTAATGACGGTGGGTTGCCTGACATGATATACTCAAGTATGTTGTTGCCTCGAAGTCCGAAAAACCCTGCAGGAGGCAATTGAAAATGGCATACTGAACTAATGGATAAGAGGAAATCAAAACACTTTGGCTGAGAAGCTGGTAGAAAAGCAAGAAGGAAGTTAGAATAGACACGGTTTTCCTGAAACAACCAAAAACCAACAGCATATAACAGCAAGCCTTTCAATAAGCAAAAATGTGGCAAGAGCCGTACACTGCCAGGATCTGTCGGATAAGAAACCGTACGGGAGGAATTAAACCACTGTCTACCAAAGTGCAATTACAACCATGACGTCCATGTGCACCAAAATGCTACATGTGCAACCGATTTGGGGAACCACCTGACCGAATTGTAGAATCCTGTCTAAGCAAATACTGAGTAGTAACCAAAGAGGCAATGGGCAGGTCAAATCCTACTTTGTTACGGATGTGGAGTCTCAGGGATACTTCAGAAGGAATTCCCAACTGAAGAACAACAACAACCAGGTCGGGCAGGGTAATCAGGTTAGAAATGCTAGGGCTCCAGCGAAGGTATATGCGGTAGGGCAGGCGGGGACAAACCCAGACGCGAACATCGTTACGGGTACGTTCCTTCTCAACAACCGCTATGCTTCTATCTTATTTGATACTGGTGCCGATAGGAGTTTTGTCGGTAACCCTGAATCACTTCACTTCATTACTTGTTGCTCGAATACAAGAAGAAAAGAGAAGGAAAATGGAAGAAGTTTAGAGAGAGAAACAAGAGAGAGAAAAATGGTTAATTTACTTGCAAATGGAATTCTTACAAATGAACCAACACCATTTTCCATGATGGAAAATGGTATATATACCCTACACAACTACATGGGGCGTGTGGGCTTTTACTTGGGCCGGGCTCGGGATTGACTTGGGCTTTAACCCGATACACATACAATAGTAGCTTACATTTACGAGCCCATTTACCCTTCTAGCCTATTACAACGTATAATTAATTAAGTGACCGAGACCTAATATAATGAACGAACTTCTATTGTTCGACTCAATATTTTGAGGCTAACAATCTCCCCCGAAGTGAGTTCATTGTGACACTCCTTCGTGAGATCAATGAGATTGCTTTTGTCGTTAAGCTCTTGTGACCTTTGTCTCTGTCAACATTGTAGGCTTGTTCCTTCATGCTTTGTGATATTTGATCTTAAGCCTTTGTCATTGTCTTTAGACTTCGTCTTTTTCGTCCGAGATCTTTAAATCTGTATCCTTCCGTCTTGATCATCTTTGCCACCTTGCGATCTTGTGTCTTGACCAACATGCTCATACTTTGCATCATCTTGAAAGCTTGCTAATCTAATTCTCCCTTGATAGACAGAATACTTTGAAGGAGATCTTGTATAATAGTGGAGTTGGTGGGAAGTCTTTGTCTTTAAATTACTTGCAGCTTTCATGATTTTTGAATCTTGATGCTTATAGAATATCTTTGTAGTTTGAGCATGAGCATGTGGTAATGAATCTGACTTCAGCTGGAATGAGGCGCATCACCCATCTCCATCTTTATGTATCCTGAAATAAAACAGTTTATCCAATAAAGCGGGTGGACTAATATGGCGTTGTCATTCGTTCCGTATTATGTTGGACAGAATTAAACCTCCGGTTCTGTAGGACCGTTTTAACAGTATAAATATTGGTACATAATGATCATGTAGATTCAAGAATCACCTTGACAATAGGATTCCAGCTCAAAGCCGAGGATCGTTCTAACACAGAAGTTTTAGATTTGCATGCTTGCTAGTTTCTCATTACCGGAACGTCTCAAAGCAGACAACACGATAAGAGTGAATCAGATAGTTACTATCTTTCTGATTGAGTCGTCAATTCATTTACTGGACCTGTTACGATATCCCATTGACAAAAAGCTATGATTCATCATAGAATCTCCGCAAGTCACCTACCGCACGTGCTAATTGATGATGAAACTGGAAGGATTTCCATTCGAGTCATTGAGAGTGAATACTAAAGAGTATAGCACTTGTCTGAGAAATGTTCTGGCAGAATCATAAGGATAATGCGTAGGACTCTTGTTAACAAGCTTGATGAACTTAATGATGTCTCAACAAGTTTAGTGTCATGGAATGTGTCCCTAATGAGATTATATTTGATGATCTACTAATTGAGAGCTCTAAGACCATTAGTGCATTTTTATTTTTGTAAATCGAGCATGGAGCAAGAGCCTGCCACCTATTCAATATAACAAACTCGGAGTGAGATAAGTCATAGAAGTCTATGTATCTCCGTGACAATATGGAGACATAGTTACTTTTGAGAGAACTCTATGGCTGGGAGGGTGTTTCATTGCATCACTGGGTCCATATTGTCGTCTTCCAATGCTCAGCAATCAACAATGTGATTACTGACATCATATGATATTACCCGTTTCTTCTGCCTTAAGGTTTGAGTGGAGGGCTTCTTTCTTTTCACCCTTTATCCATACATTTCTATTTTAATTCTTCAAACCCCTTCAATGCATTACCAAGCGACATTACTAACACCATTGTTTTTGAATGTTCCATAGTGTTAGCTCAAATCTAGTCGGCATTATTCTTCCCTAATACACTTTCAAATTCACTCCAATCATACCTAATGGACCTACTAATAGCTATTTCTGAGACATATGAGTGGTCCTTAGGTAGAATTCCCTCCCGTTTCTGGTGATCATATGACATATACCTAACCTTACCACAACCCACCTTATGACTCAGTAATTCGTCCAAAGAAATAAAATGTATGTAGTAGTGTATGAGATCTAGTAACCAATAAACCCGGTTTTTTTGAATACACTTTGAGTCTTTATAGATCAATTATAATTACATTTCTCCCCTATTTTAAATTCTAAGTCACTTATGATTTTGAAATAATTTTATTAAAATTTGTCTTTGATACTACCAAGGGGAAAACTTTGACATATGCATGAATTTTACAATGGAAAAGGGGGGGGTGGGGACATCAACTTGGCTCCCCCTCAATTTTACGATAGTTTGACACCAAAAATAATGATACCAAGTTGTGTAAAATGAAAAAAAATTGAGGTTTGAACACTTAGTACCATCTTATACCTATCAATCTATTGAATTGTCATTATTATCTTGTTGTTTATTAAGAGGACTTATTGGGAATGAGGTTTGAATACATAAGAATTGGTCGTGAAGATTATGATATCCAAACTCATTAAATGTGGTTAACGAAAAAAACCCCCTTGGAAAAGATGGAGAGATTGAACACACAATTTTTGTAAGATTATTGAATCGTACAGTGAGAAATTCTTGAAAAATTGTTTCACATTTTGAAAAACATCATTAGAAGGACTTCTCTTCCACTCTAAGGTATAAGCCGCACATATGCGGTACACTATCCTTTTTCTTGAGCTCAAAACTTTAAATGTCTTGTAAGAACATCTCAAGACCGAGAAAAGTTGAATTTCTCGTTGTTATGATAAGTTATCTTTATAGATAAACTTTCCTTTATTTGAAGTCCGGGTTACGTACTGATATTTGCACATAAGCATTGAGAAAACAATAAACTGACAGGTTTTGAAATCATTTTGAAACCTCCTGATCTAACTGTCATTTACACGCCCGTGTCGATATTGATGCAACATTTCCTAGTGACGTAAATGTTATCGATTCAAAGACTGTCCGGAAGAATAAATTTTATTAAACATTTTCTGATTTTTTGATTTTGTATTTCTTTTGAAATTTTGTCTTTTATGTATTTTTTCTTTTGAATTTTATATTTAGTTATTTTATTTTTCAAAAATATGTACATGTTGATGTTTGATGAAGTATCAAGCAGATTCTTTTGTCAGAACCTCCAGTTCTGCTGGAGTCAAACATCTCATACCAATGCGTCTAGACGATAATTACTAAATACCTTTTCTTCTAAGGCCTTTAGTAAACATGTCAGCCAATTGGTAATCAGTTCATGACAAAGTACATTCAATTATACCAGTTTTCAACCAGGTTCTTTGGATGAAATGATACCGAGTATAGATGTGCTTGGTACGGGCAGTAACTGCAACGGGTTGCATGATATTGCTTATGGCTGACTGAGAGTCCGCAAAAAATTTACAACGGTATTTGTGTGTAGTTTGAAGCCATACTCTTGAAGCCTGTGTCCGCATCCACCTAACTTAGCACAACTGCATATAACGCCATGTATTCAGCCTTCTGCGGATGACAATTTATGTAGTACAGTTTTGCGCTTATTGACATTCCAGCTGACTAGCTTATCACCAAGGAGTCTGTATTCCTCCTCAGAAGTGCTTTTACGAGTATCAACGCAACCACGCGGCATGATCGGGCATCTGAAAAAGCTGTTAGTATCAAACCAAACCCTTTCGGATACCAGAGTCCCATGTAAATGGTACCTCTTAAGTATCGAAAGATCCTTTTTAATCTATTTGATGTTTTTTCATCGTCTTTGCATGGATATTTTTGCACAATAAATACAGCATGCACTATGTCTGGTCTAACTAGATTCAGAACATGAGTGACCCCGATTTGCTATGGTAGTCAGTTTTGGTCTACGGGTTCACCACTCAAGTCCTGCATCTAATTTTAGGTTTCCGTAGCCTTTTAGTGTGTACAATGATTTGTCCCTTTTTCCATACCATGAGTTTTTTCAGAACTCTAAAGTATATTTGGCCTGAAAGATTAAAAATATCGCGTGGGATGGTTGATCAGAAGTCCTAAAAAGAAATATCATTTTCCCCCAATAAGACATCTCAAATCTACCGTGCATTAACATTTCAAAAACGTTTTGAAAATTTTAGGTTTTGAGGAACCAAAAAATGGCATCTAGCGTAAATTTGCACAATAGAATGTCCTCCTCCCCGTAATTATCTTGAATAGGGTCCGGGTCAATGATAACCTTTAGTAAAAGACCTTTGGAATTAGGAATTTTGATAGTTCATCATAACACCGTGCTCTCGGAGCTTGTATTCAAACCATATAGAGCTTTCCTTAGACGGTAAACTTTATCTGGATGATCAGGATCAACGAATCCGTCTGGTTGTGCAACATAAACCTCCTCCTTCAACGGACCATTAAGAAATGACGTTTTCACGTCCATTTGATAAATTGGAAAAGACTTGTGTGCAGCATATGCGACAAAAATCCTGACAGCCTCCAAGCGAGCAACAGGAGCAAATGATTCTTCGAAATCATACCCTCTTCACTGAGCATAACCCTTTGCTACAAGTTATGCCTTTGTATGCGAATTACAGTTTGGTCTACATCCTTTTTGTTTTTCCATAACCACTTTAGCTTGATTACGTTCTTGCCAAAAGGTTTGTCAACTAGTTCCCAGACTTGCAGTCTGTCAAACTGATGAAGTTCTTCCTGCATTACTTCTATCCATGCAGAATTAGCCATTGCCTCCTTAATGTTTTTTGGTTCAACAATACGCACGGTGAGTGCGAACATACACATTTCAGGATCTGTTGCAAGTTGTCGTCTTGTTTGCACTGGCTTGGATGGATTTCTACGAACTTGAGTAAGACGGGTGATCTTTTTGTCCATCGGTAATACTGAATGTAGTTGATTTGAAGGTATGCATATTTAAATTACCCATATTGCGTAAGGAAGACTTAACATGTTTGTGTAACCGGTGTACAGAAAGATTGTAAATTCCTTTGATTATCGGCGTTGTTTTCCTCAGCATGAACATTTGTTTGAGTTGTCAGTTCTGATGTAGGGTTGAAGGGTGTGTGTCTTGTGGAGCAGAATTATCGGTGGGAGAAGATGACTTGTTGACACGAGAAGTACTATCATTGAAAAATTCATCATACAAAGGACCGAAAAGAAGATCCAACTCTTGTTGTGATGGAACTATTGTATCTGCTGAAGGAGAAACATTTTGTAGTTCTGGTGCGGTTCAGGGTTGTCATATCTGACTCCGTTTTCGTTTGGGAACGAGGGCCTAGAAGTGTCCAATAAGCAACAGAACACTCTGACATCTCATGATCTCATCAAATATGAGATAGATGGATTCAACTATCAACCTTGTTCTCTTGTTGTAGACACGATATCCCTTTGACTAAGTGGAGTATCCCACCAAAATGCATGGATCCCCTTTTTCTTTCATCTTATCCAAATTTTCACCATCTCTTGTTAAGTAACAAGTGCAACCAAAGATGTTAAGGTGTTTTAATTGAGGGTTTCCTGTCATTTAATGATGCGATGAATGCATTTTCTCATGAGTTAGGGATGATGATTGATCAGTTTTGAGTATAGCAAGCATTGCAATTGGCTTCACAAGCCCAAAAGAAAAAGGAAGTTAGAAGCCGAAAGACATGCGTTCGAGCAAGCCTCAGCGAGAGTGGCGGTTTCGTCTTTCGACAACGCGTTCTTTCAGGTGTTCGAGAGTAGAAGTGTTATGCTCAATTCCTTCTTCTTACAGAATTGCAAAGAGTGTCCTTGTTTTAAGAACTCTGTGCCTCTGTCAGATGCGAATAGCAAATTACTAAGGGGGGGGGCTGAAGATTTTCTTTGATCATCGTGAGAAAGTCTTTTAAAAACTTCTTGTGTTTCATATCCTTGAATGTAGAAAGAGAGTCAAGTGTAGTCTGGATAGTCGTCGACGATTACCAAATATAATTTCTATCCCCCATTATGCTTGCACACCCGCATTGACCATATAAGTCCATAAGAGAGGCAAATTTAACTGTCCTTGATTCAACTTGGAATAACAGGTCTTTGAGCTAGAATGAACTTCATTTTGCATTACTCACTTCACAAGAGAACAAGTTGATCCTTTGACATAGCTCATTTTTTGTAAACCAATCACAACATCTTTCTTGAAAGCAAGTTGATGTAGTCGAAGTTGAGATGAGAAAGTCTTCGATGCCATAACATCTTAGTTGTGATGCTTTAAGCATGGAATAGATAGGAGTTGATGAAGTTGATTCTTGAAAGAGAAATTGGTAGTAGAAGACAGTTTCCCGATTACCAGTTAAGTAAGTCGTTTCCCTGAAGACCTCTAACAAAACATGTAGATTTCCGAAATGCAACCTCCAAATCCCGCATCAACAGAATGAGACCAACCGAAAAGATTATGATTGAGACCTTCAACGTAGTAAACCCTTTTGATCGTGATATTTCCTTGAAAACCAAATTCTCCATAACCAAGAATTGGAGCAAAATTGAATCATTGCCAAAACTAACGGTAACACAAGTATTTTACAACAAAATTCACGGAGGAAAAATAGAGAAAGATTGCCCCGTCATGTGCTTTGTACATCCAGGAGTCAACAATGAATAGGATGAGTTGGTACCATCTTCAAATAGAATAAAAGGAACGATGGGAATACATGACACATTGGAATCCTAAATTGTTTGTGAGTTTTAAGACATTATTATCCTAGATACATTATCTATGGAAAACCTGACTTTCTTAGTCACACTTTCGTTCCTAACTTTAGGTACCCATTTCCTTTTTGTCTTAGGAACCCATGTATATTCTGATGGGCATTGTTGTGCTATATACCATTTCCACACCTTATTAGTCTTCTTATACAACATCCTATAGTAACTCTTTGAATTTGTGATAGTGGATTCTATGCAACTAATTTCTTATGGGTGGTTGCAACAGATTTGTTCGCTTGACATTGGGGTTTTCTATACTATAGCAACTACATTAGGCTTCTTAGTTCTAGCATTCACGTCTTTCAAAAACTTAGAAACACAAGCATCATTATTTAAATTAAACACACATTTGTCACAAGTAGCACAAACAACATTAACATTCGAAGTTCTGGAATTTAAACTGTCATTACCGCAGTTACAGACTTTGTTATTAGAAATACTAGAAATCCTAGGGTGTTCTTCTACTTCAGTCTTCTTAAACTTCACATGACTATGTTTTGGCACACCTTATCTTTCATTTGTTTGCTCCAGCCCCCACTAACATTATTTTGTGAGCTGACTCGTTGTATAATGTTGATACGCGAGGGATAAGTATTGCCTAGAAGTCTTATTCACAACTGAGGAATGCACTAGTTTGTGTGGTACTACTTGCAATTCGATACATGCCTGGTTTAATCACATTTGTGTTTCTTACAGCTTGCGTTGCTGTTTGAGGCAAATTCTGTGGAGTGACTGGTTTTGATAAACCCTCTGACTCATTAGTTTTTAAAACCGACTTTTTCTTTGCAAAATATTTTCTCTCAAGAGAGTCTGAAAAAGGAGCCGGTTTTCCTAAAACTGATGGTTTTGGAATCCTTTGAGCATTTGGTTGTCGAACAACAGATGGTTTATCTAACTTAGTGTCCACAGATTTTCCTTTGCATTTTTCAATGAGTTTCTTTAACTCACTTATTGCAATGTTCTTGTCTTGCAGTTGAGCTTTCAAATCTTGTATTTCAAAATATTGTTCACGTTCCTTTCGAAATACATTTGACGCCTTTTCTTTGCAAACTGTGTCATTTTTCAGTTGTTCTTGACATTCTTGTAAAGCGATTTCAAGAGAAATTGAGTGTTTTTCTAATTTAGCAAAACTCTGTAAAAGCTCAGTGTAAATCTCTTTACTTACAAATTCAGTTTGTTCAGAAAGCTTTTGTGCAAGACAGTCACATTCCCTGACTTTATGAAGATATAAGCATTGTAATTCAGTGATCTCATCTAAATCAGATGAAGATTGCAAATAAGAACACATAACATCTTTAGACACACATTCTTGCAAAAGCATATCATACATGTTGGAAAATTCTGCCTTATCAGATTCAAGTTCATCAAGTTTATCTTCAAGAGATTCAACGTACTTTAAATATGCATGCATTTCTTGCTTAAGTTCATGTACAAATGTGAAACTATCATTCTGAGTCTTAAGGGCAAGGGGCATCAAACATGTCTTTACTAGGATTTCCATATCTTGCGCAGTTAGGTTACGAAGATGAAAAAGGTCGTTTTAATGTTTTACCCATGCTTGATTGACAATTTCTTTCAGATGATTAATGTTATTTGTCATGACATTATATGCTTGTCTACTTTTGCTTATTGATTTAGACACTGGTAAGAAATCTATGTTTTTGAAAATATTTGGTTTTGTTTTCACAAATGATTTTCTCCACATTTTCTTTCTTATTTCATTTGCCTGTGCGAACTGAATTTCATAATGCTGGGTTGGGGGTTTAAAAATTTCATAAAGACTATTTAACTTTGTGTAGTCAAAAGGTTTCACTAAGTCTTTATTCAATTTTGATCGACTCTCTTCTTCAAGAGTCTGAGTCTCTTCCCTATCGGGGACGAGTCTGTTTGCAGGATCAGATTGGTCATGTGGGATCGCATACAAACATGGTATCTCATTTTGAGCCTTTTTGAGGTACCTTGGATTGGCAAAGGTAGGTCTTCCATTAAATGTAGGGCATTTGGGTGCTAACATATGAATGGTTTGGATTGATTGACTTCTTTTGTAAACAATTTTATTTAAAAACTTTATTTGGTTTTCCATTGAAATCATTTTGTCAATATTTTTTTCTTCCTTAAGTTTCAAATCCGTTATGACCTTTGTTTTCTCTTTGACAAGACCTTCGTAATGTGACTTAGTTAGAATACCCTGTTTGACTAACTCATCGTGTTTCTCTTTGACAACTGAAATTTTATAGGCTTTAACTTTTAAACCTTCTTTTATGTCAATTTCCTTTTGAGCTAATAGTCCTAGAGTTTCATTTAACTTATGTTCAAGTTTCTCATAGTCAACAATATGATTATTAAAGGCCATGTACTCCTCAAGCTCAGTTTGTTTATTTTGAAGTGCAACTAAACAACTATCCCTAATACTATTAGACTCCCCCTGAGTGTTACTAGTCTCCGCAAGAATAGATTTGCACTCAGTTAATTCTTGAGTCAATGTTGCATTTGTTTTCTTTAATTGCTTTTGAATCTTTTTATTTTCATCGACATCAAGTTTTAAATTTGCAATTAAATTAGCAAGTGCAACACGCTCATCATCACATTCTACATCATTTTGGTAATCTTGAATATCATTATCACACATATCCGGTGAGTCAGGAATGACATTACTATCACCCGTTTCCATTGCACATGTGTTACTAATGGATTCAGATTGCTCAAAATGTTGTATGTCATTGGCAGACACATTATCGTCAGTATCGTATTGTACCTGTTCCAATGGCTCAGAATCAGTGTGACAACCATGGCTTGAGCAGGTTTGTCAAACCGTAGTGTTGACCTAAATATCTGTTCTATAAGTATGGGTTATGTGTTATATGTGTTTATACGTGTTTATATGTGTTTGTGTGGGATATGTGAGATTGCATAATCAATCCATTGAGCGTGACCGTCTCATTGGTATTGGATTTTGTGGAATTCATTTTATTCACTTTTGGTGATAAGGAAATGATTTTGGTAATTGAAGCGGTTTCGCGTTAATTGTGTAAGTAATTATACGTATACGTATTTATGTGTTAGTAATATTAGGAAGAGATTATGTTCTAGTAGTAAGGATATGAAAGAAATGGAATTTTTATTTTTGGAATGTTAGGATTAATAAAAATGAAAAGTTAATTATTTTTAAAAGTCTAGTAAATTGCGTTTAGGTAAAAACGTATGCTCAAATAAGCTTATGTTTTTATAAAAACTTAAGGTAAAGCAAATAATTAAGTAATTAATAAATACATAAAAAAAATATTTTTTACATGAATAGTAAAAAAAACAAATTTTAGAAGAAAAAAAAAGAGTTTTAAAAGGAAACAAACTCTAATTAGATCTTATCTATAATTAGTTAGGGGCCTATAAATACAAAATAAAATCCCAAATCCCTTCCCCTTTGTATAATCGGACGAACAGAAGAAAAGAGAAGAGAAAAATTAAGGTTTTTGCTTTTGTGAAGAAATCAAGCTCTAAGGTAAGTTTTAATTAATCCTTGTTAGTTATTAATCTTTAATCATGTAATAATTAATATGGTGGATAATTAGAGTTCATTAAAATCTGTAATTAATGATATAATAATCATATTGCAATGATTAGGGTTTAATTAGAAGCTTATGGGTGTAATTGGTTAGACTTAATTAGCGTTAGAATTTGATTTAGATTGGGCAGAATTTAGAGTTGTGTTGTTTGGCTGATATCTCAATGATGGTAATAGCTTTATTCAAGTTTCTAGTATCTATGATGTAGCTCATAGAGTCTAGTTTCCAAAACATCCGGCCTCGAAGGTTTTTGAGGTCGGGAAGTCATTCAAACGTTGGTTGCAAGAAAAGTTGTCAGAGCAGTAAATACGGGTCAGATTTAGGTCAGATTACGAGGTATAAAACCCCCACTTAAAATTTGAATTAGGATTAGCCCTTCTACAGGAGTTTAGTTCTATGTGTCTATTAGAAATCCCCCAAAGGAGAGCTTCTGATTTGGAGTCTAAGTATGGTTTTTAGGTCCAAACTTTTTAGTGTGCAAACAGATCCGAATTGGGACTGTTTTGAAGTTTGATTTTCTTAGGAGTACTTGTGCATGTAAATGGCTCTTGGAAATCATGAGGTAGTTAATATACTCATAAATGAACATAGGTGATTTTTGGTATGAATTATGGAGGTCAGTAAGTAGAGGTTTTGAGTACGTTAAGTCACGTTAAAATTCTACAGTTTTGAACAAATTGTGACTAACTAGTGAAACTTGTTAATGAAGTGGTTAAAGTTGGGTATGGTGTCGGGGTGACCCATGGGGTTAATAAAACACCTTAGACATCCATCATATGATTGTTACATGTGCATTAAGCTTTTGGCTTAGTAGCGTGTAACACGAGTTATTTTGTTGTTTAGATTTGTGCTAGTTGTTTGTGAAGCTTTTTGTTGGAATCTTTTGGAAAGCTAAGCAAAGGTGAGTTTCATAGCCCCTTTTTCTCATGTTATTTTGGGGTGAGAATGATGCTTGTCTTGTTGTCGTGTTAAAATGTTTTTAAGCTTGTTGTAGTTATGTGTATTGGATCGTGGGCACGTTCCATCCCGTTGTGTTGCGATATGATATGTTTGGTATTGTGGATCCCAATATGCAAAACGAGGTGTGACGGTGGTAAGACTGCGTGAGCTAATATGAGGCCATGTAGCGCACATATGTAGTTGATATGATTGTGGATCGTGGGCACGTTCCGTCCCGTTGTTGTTATTTGTTGTCATGAATTGTTTTGGTAATTGCAGCAGCTAATTGAAAGTTTTTGGATATTATTGTATGTCGTAAACCTATGATTCTCGCTCAACTTTATGTTGACATTTTAAGCATCATTTTCAGGTGAGCTTAATGGTGCTAAGATAGAGCGAAGTGGCTAGAAGAGACCGTAGGATGCTTGGAGTTTATTTATGCTTTCTGTTTGAATAAATGTGTTTGCATGAATTGTTTGGATTATGTTTTTGCATGTCATTTATTGACGAGACCTCTTTCTCATTAATAAAGACACCATTAGGTTTTGGGTATTGTTATGACACTTTGTGTCTTTACATTACTTTAGTTTTCATTTTAGTATTCTCTATATAGACACCATGTGTTGTGATGATATCCATTCTTGTTTTAGCTATGTTCCGCCTGTGGCAGGGATGTGACGATTGTATCAGAGGCCTTTGGTTTAGAAACGAGGTGGTTGAGCTAGACTATAGCTTAAGGGTCCTCATATAGTTGCATTGAGGGCATAAGTCTTGGGTACGTATATCACGTTAATGTTCCCGCTACCTAAAGCTTTGAATTTTTTTTCTATTTTGATTTACTACTATATAATATGATAATATATACTTTTTTTATTATGGGGAATCTAATGAGTATATATCCTTGGTTATTGTTTTAGTCTTGTCTCCCTACCCCTTGGTGATATCGTTGGGAGATTGTTTACCTCACTGGACCCGCGGAGTTGGGTGACTTTGGAGAGAGAAAAGTCAACCCATGTGAGCCGCAACATTAGGTTTATTTCGTTTTCTACCTCGATGCGTTGCTATAATCGAGGATTGATTTTATATTTTAGGTCACGATGTGACTTCTGTTTTGTCTGGTCGATTGGGATTTTATGGTTCGTTAGATGGATTATCATGTTTGAGTTATATTTGGATTTTCTTTTAGTGCTTTGTTGTAGAATGTGTGTTATCATTGAGTTGTGTGGTTCTTGGAAAGTAAGTTTACGTGCTGAAAAAAGGTTGCTGATATTTTATTTTAGGTCCGAAATAATTATAAAGGCAAAACGCCCGTGGACTTGTGACTTGATTGCATTGTCCATTGTTGCTTGTATGTATTATTCGTGAGGATCGTTGTTTGGATAGTTGTATGATTGTAATGTAGCTGTGATGTGATGGATCGATTGGGGATGGTTGTGTGGTTAGAGAATTCCTCTCTTAACCGATCGGGCGATTATATTAGGTTAGGTTGCGTAGATGGTACGGTTACTTTCAATCTATCGTTTGCGGAGACTTCGGTACCTTGTTGGTATTGTCGTGCGATTCTTAAGTTGGTTCGTTTGCTCGTTGTTTCGTTATGATATCCAACGCTCGTGTTGGTATTCTTGGGTGTTATTATTGGAACTGGTGTTCTTTGTTCTCCGTTCAGGCGTTTTTGATTGTTTTCCTTTGTCTAAGGTGAAGTTAATTTTGGTTAGGTTTAAAGGCCGTTGGTATGGTATGAGTCCCTTATGGTGTTTGGTTTGTAAGAGGTTCTGTCGTGTTCATTTTCAAGTAAATTAATATTCTGTAGTATTGGAATCTTAGGTATATTTGGAGTCTATTTGCTTATTCATGAGGTTTTTTTTGTTGTGAGTCATATAATTCCATTTGAAAGTAAGTTTGTTGTGTTGATAACATATTGTTTTTGGTGTTAAAAACTTCTTATAAAATAATTATATAAAATAAAAATGCAAACACGTTTTTTTTTTCAAATTCATCTTTTTGTTTCTTTTATGAAAAACCATAATTAAAATAAGTTTTATGAATAATTTTATTTAAATTTATTTTTACACTTAAAATTATTTGCATTATTAACTAAGGTGATTCTATTGTTTTAAAATGATTGGTAAAAGGTTATGAGGGGAAAGTTTCCTTGGGTAAAAAATCGGGTTTTGGTACAAAGGTTCTTAATCTTTTATAATGGGTCATGGTTACGTGGTATTATTCGTGGGGGTTGTTTCTAAAATCGTTGATGCGTTGGTTAGGTCGAGGTTCATTTCTTCTTGTTGTCGTTTTACATTCGGTTGATTTTTTTTTCATTTTAGAATCGTGTGACTTTTTGGGTCCATACCAATTGGTGCAGTGAAGTTTGAAATTTCCTCATGGCGTGGTGCTAGAGTTTGGTGTTAGAGTATCTGCGGGTGGTGAGAATTGATGGTAGCGAAGCGAATGGAATTATTCGCGATCCTAAGTTGGAATTAGAGAGTTCTCGTTTTACTTTTGATTTAGTACCTCTTAGTTATGAGAGTGTTGATGTAATCGTAGGAGAGAATTGGTTGTTGAGACATAAGGCTGAGATGGTATGCCACGATGTAGTAGTTAAAATGCCTTGGTAATTTGGCAGTGATGCTTAAGGTTCGTGGATAAATGAACTAAGAGTTACGAGGTCTTCGTAGGCAGTACCAGGAAGATGAGGTGAGATCTATGTGATATTTTGTAGTATGTGATGCCATCTAAAGTGTATCCTAAGATATTAGTAGGTTTTACCCCTCGTCATAGAGAATAGGATTTAGTATGGAATTAGTACAAGGAAGAGCGACGCCGATTTGCGAAGGCCGTGCCGTTATAATGTCTTTAGAAAGAAAAGGGGGAGACAAGAGGGGATGGAATAATTGCTAGGACCTGTCCTGCAAAGGTCGGCAGGTGTTATGGTTCGATAATTTGGTTAATTGTTGGGGGAAGAGTCTATTGTAGTGTTTGGTTACGGAAGAAAGGTGGGTAGTTTGGATTGTGCATGATATCTCGTTATAGAGTGAGATAGAAAAATTCGTTTTATGTGTTGTCACCAATGGAGGATGCACGGGGGGAGAGTGACATAGCCAAGACTATTTTTAGGATGCGTGTAGGACATGTTGAAGTTTACGGCATGCCTTTTGGGTTAATCAATGACCAACGGTTTTCATGGGAGTTAATGAGCCGGGTGTGCTATGGTCGTTATATAGACAAGGCTAGTTAACGTACTATATATATTGACGATATTTTAAAACCGACCCGAAGAAGTCTAAGGTGGAGTACGAGTCCGACGTGAAGATGATCATGGAGTTACTGATAGGGAAAAGAGAGATCCCGTAGTTAAAGTTTTCTAATAACGTGGAGTGGAGCAGAGAAGCTATCTAGATGTGGAAGAATCAATTGTGGTAATGAGCCGCTCATGCATTGCCGGAGAAGGAGCAGGACGATTCGTAGTATATTATGAGCTGGGAAGAAAGGATTTGGAAAGCATGCTTGGAAACAGGGAGAAGGTGATTGCTTGTACGTTCGCTGGAAATACTGAAGGTTCTTATTAAGGATTGATTGACTAAACTGTGGTAGGTTTTGCCTTATAATGCTAGAGGCATAATTGTGAACGAAATACATGGAGAGTAATCTTTACGGATCATGGATGTCTCCAACACACTTTCAAAGGATAGAATGAACATGAGGCAAAAGGTGATGGATGGATGTTATTTAGTGCTGCTTTGATTTGAGGCAAAGTACCATCTGGGAAAGGCAATGTAGATGTTGTACGTGGAGTAGGGAAGAAGGAGTGAAGCCAAGATGAGTTCGAGATAGATGTATGACGATCCGATCTTGGTTTGTAGAAAAGGATGGTTGGTGGAATAAGATAGATGTCCAAAGCAATGAATGCTGTCAACATAAATGATGTTGCGTGGCATGGGACAACGAGTGTGAAAAGAGATGGGAGAGATGTGGTTCATATGGTTAGACAAGGGTCGGACATCATTTGGAGAGATGTTAAGGACCTTGGCTTATGAGAGGCGTATACGACAAAGTATTCTATCCAATCCTAGAGCGGATGATGTTGTTGTGGTTTTTAGGTTAAAACTAATCAATGGTGCGTTTGAAGAGGATATAGCTAGTTGCTTAGGTAGTAAGTATTTAGGTATTTGGAAGTGGAAGTTTGAGTATCAAGGGTCTTTAGATTGTTTGCTTACAACCTGAGTTACCGTAGTAGAAGTGGGAATGGATAACTAGGATATTGTTGCTCAAAGTTACCAAGTATGAGTTAGTGGAATGCGATTGCAATTTGGGTTGTAGTTCAATGGACTGGACTAAGTCACCCCATTCATGTATGCTTAGGACAAGTAGGGTATATTCTTAGAGGTAATTGGAATACTCACTTTTGTGAGATGAGTTATTCCCCTAAGGTTGGGGATATTCATTTCGAGTATGGATGTGCTTCATTTGAAGATGGTATGCAAAGAATGTAGTGTGTACCGTTTTATGGGCCGTTAACTGGAGAGAGTTGAGTTGAATAGATAGATTTGGGTACAAGACAACAACCAAACAAGAATAGTGGTTAATACAGGAAAGGCTTGAGGCAGCCAAATTGTCGAAAGAGTTAGCTTGGTAGTAGTGGGAAACTTTTGAATTAATGCGGGTAGATTATGGGTGGTTGAAGGTCTCACCTTGGAGAGGTGTAGTACGTTTGGAAAGAAAGACAATTTAGAACTGAGTTATGTAGGACCATTTGAGATCCTTAGATGGATTGGGCCTATAGTTCGGTTGAGAATTTCTGTCATATGAGCTGAGTATCGGAAATTGGATTGGGAGGTGCTGAAAGTTTGAGTAAACCTGAATTTGCGTGGATTCTTTAGATACGTTGAGCTTTGTAACATCTTATATCTTAATTTCAAGACAGTTCTTGTTTGATGAGTTGCGAGGTTAAGATATAAAACACGTTGTTACAACAACTTAAAGGTTTTGATGAGTTTTCTCGATGACGAGCGAGGTTCATGTAGTGGGATGCTTCTTTTCGTTTGGGGTTGTTGTGTTGCTAATTGCACCCTTATGGGGGGGGGGGGGGGTAAGCAAATTCATTAGCAGTTGAATTCGGATTATGGAAGTTAGTCGAGATTAAGGTTGACAAGACTCTTTGTTTTGTCAAGGAACCGTTGATGTTGTGGACCGATAGGACATGAGAAAAAGCGTAGCATTATGGCATCAGTGAAAGTTCGTTGGGATTTGAAGCGTGGTCCTGAGCTTACTTGGGAACGCAAGGATCAAATGAGGTCTAAGTGTCCTCAGTTGTTTGTCGATAGTGCTAATGCCTTGAGTAGTTAAATCTCGGGACGAGATTTTCTCAAGGTGGGGATACTGTGACAACCGTGGCTTGAGCAGGTTGGTCAAACCGTAGTGTTGACCTAAATATCTATTCTATAAGTATGGGTTATGTGTTATATGTGTTTATATGCGTTTGTGTGGGATATGTGAGATTGCATAATCAATCCATTGAGCGTGACCGTCTCATTGGGATTGGATTTGTGTTGGACTTTATGGAATTCATTTCGTTCACTTTTGGTGACAAGGAAATGATTTTGGTAATTGAAGCGGTTTCGCGTTACTTGTGTAAGTAATTATAGGTATACGTATTTATGTGTTATTAATATTAGGTTCTAGTAGTAAAGATATGAAAGAAATGAAATTTCTATTTTTGGAATGTTAGGATTAATAAAAATGAAAAGTTAATTATTTTTAAAATTCTAGTAAATTGCGTTTACGCAAAAAGGTATGCTCAAATAAGCTTAGATTTTTATAAAAACTTAAGGTAAAGCAAATAATTAAGTAATTAATAAATAAATACAAAAATATATTTTTACATGAATAGTAAAAAACAAATTTTAGAAGAAAAAGAAAGAAAAAAGAGTTTTAAAAGGAAACAAACTCTAATTATATCTTATCTATAATTAGTTGGGGGCCTATAAATACAAAATAAAATTCCAAACCCCTTCCCCTTTGTATAATCGGATGAACATAAGAAAAGAGAAGAGAAAATTTAAGGTTTTTGCTTTTATGAAGAAATCAAGCTCTAAGGTAAGTTTTAATTAATCATTGTTAGTTATTAATCTTTAATCATGTAATAATTAATATTGTGAATAATTAAGGTTCATTAAAATCTATAATTAATGATATAATAATCATATTGCAATGATTAGGGTTTAATTAGAATCTTATGGGTGTAATTGGTTAGACTTAATTCGCGTTAGAATTTGATTTATATTAAGGTAGAATTTAAGGCTGTGTTGTTTGGCTGATATCTCAATGATGGTAATAGCTTTTGTCAAGTTTTTGGTGTCTATGACGTAGCTCAGAGAGTCTAGTTTCCAGAACATCCGGCCTCGAAGGTTTTTGAGGTAGGGAAGTCATTCAAACGTTGGTTCCAAGAAAAGTTGTCAGAGCAGTAAATACGGGTCAGATTTAGGTCACATTACGAGGTATAAAACCCCCACTTAAAATTTGAATTAGGATTATCCCTTCTACAGTAGTTTAGTTCTATGTGTCTATTAGAAATCCCCCAAAGTATAGCTTCTGATTTGGAGTCTAAGTATGGTTTTTAGGTCCAAACGTTTTAGTGTACAAACAGATCCGAATTGGGACTGTTTTAAAGTTTGATTTTCTTAGGAGTACTTGTGCATAAAAATGGCTCTTGGGAATCATCAGGTAGTTAATATGCTCATAGATGAACATAGGTGATTTTTGGTATGAATTATGAAGGTCAGTAAGTAGAGGTTTTGAGTACGTTAAGTCACGTTAAAATTATGCAGTTTTGAACAAATTGTGACTAACTAGTGAAACTTGTTAATGAAGTGGTTAAAGTTAAGTATGGTGTCGGGGTGACCCATGAGGTTAATAAAACACCTTAGACATCTATCATATTATTGTTACATGTTCATTAAGCTTTTGTCTTAGTAGCGTGTAACATGAGTTATTTTGTTGTTTAGATTTGTGCTAGTTGTTTGTGAAGCTTTTTGTTGGAATCTTTTGGAAATCTAAGCAAAGGTGAGTTTTATAGCCCCTTTTTCTCATATTATTTTAGGGTGAGAATGATGCTTTTTTTGTTGTCGTGTTAAAATGTTTTTAAGCTTGCTGTAGTTATGAGTATTGGATCGTGGGCATGTTCCGTCCCGTTGCATTATGATATGATATGTTTGGTATTGTGGATCCCAATATGCAAAATGAGGTTTGGTGGTGATAAGACTGCGTGAGCTAATATGAGGCCATGTAGCACACATATGAATTTGGTATGATTGTGGATCGTGGGCACGTTCCGTCCCGTTGTGGTTAATTGGTATCATGAATTGTTTTGGTAATTGCAGCAGCTAATTGAAAGTTTATTTTGGATATTATTGTATGTCATAAACCTATGATTCTCGCTCAAATTTATGTTGACATTTTAAGCATCATTTTCAGGTGAGCTTAATGGTGCTAAGATAGAGCGAAGTGGCTAGAAGAGACCGTAGGATGCTTGGAGTTTATTTATGCTTTTTGTTTGAATAAATGCGTTTGCATGAATTGTTTGGATTATGTTTTTGCACGTCATTTATTGACGAGACCTCTTTCTCATTAATAAAGAAACCATTAGGTTTTGGGTATTGTTATGAAACTTTGTGTCTAAGTGTCCTCAAGTGCTAATGGGTTAGCATTCTTGGCTTCTTTTTGGTATTGTTTTAGAATGTCAAAGAGCTTATGGTATGAAACTTTATCCAGCTTGTGTTGTTGCTTGACAATTGTAACAAATCTTGACCATTCTGGTTGAAGTTGTTGAAGAAATTGAACATTGACTTGCATCGTAGCAACTGTCAAATTGTTTCTGATCATTTCATTCACCATCTTGTAGAATCTTGAGTAGTAAGACTCAATTGTTTCTCCATCGTGAGAGGTGAATTGACCAAACTCCCAAAATAAGTTTGTTTTGACATCTAGAATATTGAGTAATTTACCTTGTTGTAGCCTTTCGATGGCTTCCCACGTTTCTTGAGCTATCTTACATGCATCAACAGTTGAGTATATTTCATCTCCAATTCCAGTCAATATCAAATGAATCGCTGCTTTGTTTTCAGGAGTCATATTCATAACCGTCTCGACTGTAGTTTGTTCAGGAACTGCTAGAGAATTCTCTGTTGCAGGAACAGCTGGAACTACGATAGTAGTTGGAGTGTAAGGACCTTTGAGAATGCACTTTCATAAGGCATCACCATTTGGTCTTGTATCAATGTATCATAAGAACCATGATCGCCATTGTGCATATTGTCCTGTTGCAAGCATTGGTGGACGATCCCTTGAACCAGCTGCCATTATGTTGTTATGCATTTGACTGTCGGTTGTGGAAGTTACAATCGGAGTTGTCATGATGAATGATTGAAGTATTATGAAGTGAAAAAATGATTGAAGGATCTTAAGTAGATGTGTTGTGATTGAAGTTGTGGTAAAATAAAAACAATAAACGTCTACGGGATTTTACAAGTCTATGATTAAAACCGAGAAAAGAATTGTGTCTTTCGCGGGATTTTACAAAATCAATAGAAAACCATGAATGTTAATTGATTTGGATTAAGGTTTGTTTGTTGTGAATTGAATGTCTTGATTTTGCTTTGCTTGGAAATTACGTGTTTCGCTTTAAACTTTACATATTTCGCTTGAAAACTAAAACTGCATATTTCGCTTGAATTTGAAACATATTTCGCTTGTACTCAGTCTTGCATATTTCGCTTGATGGTTAACATGTTTCGCTTGGACTCAATACTGCATGTTTCGCTTGCTGTTTAACATATTCCTCTTGAACTCGTAACAAACATATTTCGCTTGAAATTCAAAAAATTTGGCGGAGTTTCTTTCTTGAATATTGTAATATATATTTCACTTGACTTCAGACCTGCATATTTTGCTTAACAAACATACATATTTCGCTTGAAAATTTCCTGCATATTTCGCTTAGCATACATATTCCGCTTGGGCTTGTCTTACATATTCCGCTCGAGGTCTTTTTCAAGTGTGGACCACTTTTACTAGAAAACAAGGTGTCCCTTTCTTTGTAGGCACAAATTGTGGATCTTGGTCTTTTGTATTTGACCGGTTTGAGACCACAAGAAAAGACAAAAAATAAGTAAATCTCAAATAAGCTCGAAATAAGATGGAATAAGCTTAAAATAAGCTAGAATAAGCCGAATCTTTAAAGTTTTATCAAGGATTCGAGTAAGATGAACAAAACAACAAGAAGAACACCAAAAACCCTTTGAGCCGTGGGTTTTTGAAACAAAATAAGCCACGAAAAGAAAATAAGCCACGAAATTTTAGCTTTTAACTACAAATGAAACTCAAGAAGGTGAAGAACTAGTGAAGCAAGAAGTAAATGAGATAAACAAACCAATAAGCCCCCAAAAAAAATTCAATCCGTGAGCTTATTGATGAAATAAGCCATGAAAATAAGATTTTTGAGCTTATTGAACCACAAAACAACCACGATCCACCCGAGGCTCTTGATACCAAATGTTAGAATCCAAGAAATCACTTCACTTCATAATTAAGAACAAGAAATTAAGAAAGGAGATGAGAATTTTAGAGAGAGAAAGTAAAGAGAGAGAGAATGAGAGG
>BQNB010012976.1:0-78081 GCA_026074375.1 Tanacetum coccineum | reverse complement strand
TCTCTTGTGAGACTAGAGCCATGCTTTCTCCTTTTTGCTTTTAACTTCCTCCTTGTGCCTAACTTCCTTTTCTTTGCTCCATATGCTTCAGTGGATGATCCTGCACACACAAAAAGAGATTAGTTTCTCTTTGGGACCCATGCCTTCACAGGCTTGGGTCTGCCTTGTGGACCTTAAGAAACATGAGCATATGAATCAGGGGTTTGTCCACTATTGGTATTGGAGTGTGGTGTTGTTTTTCTCTAAACACAACCTGCTAAGGTCTTAACAGCAGTACCCGTTTTGCCTTTAACAGCATGTATATTTGTCTTGTATGTTGTATTCCTTGAAAAGGGTCTATTTACAGGTGAACTTTGTTTTGAAAAACATTTATTTTGACTGTTAAAATTCACCTGAGAGGGTTTAAGGCTTGTTTTGTATGATACTGGTCTGTTCACTCTAGCAGTATTAATATGCACACAACCAGAATTAATATGTTGCTTGCCAGTATTAAAACTAGAAGCACCAGACTTAATTTGAGTACCAGCATTAACATGCACACAACCAGAATTAACATGTTGCTTGCCAGTATTAAATCTAGAAGCAGCAGACTTAAAACTAACATGCAACTACCAGAACTAACATTTTGCTTTCCAGTATTAACATTTACGCCTACCAGTTTAATATTCTGCTAAGCAGTACTAAAGTTGGGTCTAATGTTTATTTAGTTGTACAGTCTGGGAGTGAATTATTTGCTTTATTCACCCTGTTAGAGTTAGTCAGGCTGGTGGTAACTGCCTAACATAGCAATGAACTACCCTTGTTGCTCTTAAAACGCAGCTTCCCTGCCATCTTTTCTCATAATAGTCACAATCCTTAATCAAGTGACTAAGACTTCCACACACAAAACATGTTTCAGTTCAAAGAATATCCTGCACTAATTCCTTTCCATTCATTGATTCCAATTCTGTCTATTATATTAAGGAAATAGGTGAGGGAGGTCACGGTGTCCTATTGGTTGCCTATGAGTTTTTACATGCTGTGCACAAGCTAGGGTTCAACTGATTGTGGGTGTAGGGCACTTGTGATTTGAGTCTTTGGGTGGAACTGGAAACCTGCTCACTAGAAGGTATAGGATAGAGTCATCATTGCTGAATTGTCTGATACAGTTCCTTGTACCCCATCACTGTCGATTGGAATTGACAGTAGAGTTTTTAATAAGAGGAACTATCATTTGACACAGCTCCAAGTTCCCATCACTGTCATTGGGATGGACAGATTAGAGAAAACAATGAACTAGCATTAGACACTGTATACTAGGAGATTGAGTTGAGGCCAAAATTTACATACTCATACAGAGAGTCATCTAAGTCCTCCTGTTCCAGGGTGAATCACCACTAAGAGGAAGCTGGACCACCTTATATTCTACCTGTTTGAATCTGCTGTATAGTGGGATATCATTATATCCTGCATTGGTTTCCCTAAAAGCAAAAATACCTCTACTTATCTCTCCACATATCCTAAGGACCTCCAGCATTTGATTTGATCCCATAGCCAAACCTATCTTAACAGTTGGAGGCTCAGCCCACAAATCAATAAGCTTCCAAGATTTTTAGAAGATGCAACCAAGAATCAACAATTTTTTGTAAAGCATCTTTATCTTTGACAGCTTCATTCCTATTCTTCTTACTTTTTCAGCTTTTCATCTTTTTCAAAATTTGATTAGCTTGAAAAATTAATTTTTCATTTAAGGAAGATTGCTGTTTGTGGGAGGCTTTAAGCTGAGATTCTAATTTCTTAACAACTAACTTATGGGCAACTAAGGCAGCTTCTTGGTCACCAAATTCATATTGCAGTTTCATCATACTTAGCTTGAAGAGCATTATATGAATCTAAACACAATTTAGAGCACATGGATACCTCATTATTCACAGTGAAAGCCATTAGAGCATGATTGAGTTCCTCATCTTCAGTCTGCTCTACCCAATTGATCTGACCTTCATCAATAGTCATCAAAGCTTCCTTTTCAGTTCTCACTGGCTTGAAATCCTGACCTCTACCTGCTTCCTGCCTGCCACCTTCCTTTGAACCTTTAAACTTGCATTCCCTAGCAAAATGCCCAGTATTGTGGCAATTGAAACATTCAACTTTTCTCTTATCAAATGCCACATGCATTTTTCCATCCACTCTTGGCCTTCTGCCTGTCTTCTTGTAGAACTTCTTAATCTTGATAGCAGTCATAGCAATCTGCCAATTTATATCCATTTCTTCCAAATCCAGATCATCAATTTGATCTAGGTCTTCATGTATCAAATCCACATCATCAGCATTTGTGCAGAAAAGAGGGATAACTTCATCAGCAAGACCAGGATAGCAGTTGGTGTTTACTTGGAATTGGAAGTGTATAAGAACTATAACTTCCCTAGGCTGTGGCTTGGCTTATGCTGTTTGTAAGAGCTTTAGCATCAGATAGAAATGCCACATTTTCAGGTGATAGGAAGAAGATGATGTCTTTTGGATAGCTTGTTCAAAGACACTCAGATTATTGTAACAAATCATCTATTGACAGTGTGTCAATATTCTTCCTGTTCTCATGCTGGCTGTAGACTGTCCCATGCTGGAGGAAGGATCTCAAAACTTTGATATTTGCATCTTCATCTGACACACCAGCACCAAGGCAACCAACTGTGATAGAGTTTTTGAAACTATCATACCCTTTCTCCCCAGCTTTCCAAGAGGAGATAGTAAATGCCTCAAACTGTTGTTTTAAAACAGCTTTTTGCATTTTCTTTGAGTTTGCATTACCACCAAATCGTGTCTTGATGCTGCCCAGATCTCTTTGGCATCATCCATGCCATGAAAACGTCTGAGATGATCTTTTTGAACAGCCCTTAAACAATAATGTTCTGCTTTCCCTTCTATCCTCATACATCAAACTCGTTCATCCCTGTTGTGGTTTGAGGAAGAACCCGGTAACACCATCCTTACCTTTGGAGTCTCGCTTCTTCAGTCCCAATCTGAATCACTTTCCAGACCTCTTATCTATAGACCCAAGAATAAATGTTCCATCTCCATCGCCCACGTATCATAATCATCTTTTTGAAGAACGGGCAGTTTGATGTTTGAGAGTGTGTTTGTTGTGATTATTTGTGGTGGTTTTGCAGGAGCATCTCCTTTGTTGGATGCTGGTGCAGATCCATCCAAAGATGCATCATCATGAAGAGAAAGTTCCTCATCATCATTAAGAGAAAAATTATCGTTTGCAGACATGATTTTAATATTACTATTTAATTTGGTGAATAAAAGGTTTTGTTCTATGTTCAATCTTTGTGTAAAGTCCCTTTGGTGGCTCTGCAACCACTTGTAGGTCCTTTATAACAGGATCTATGAGCCATGATAGTCTTTGAATCAATCCAAAGATACTATGAGAGACAATAACGTGATATCAATTATTGACGCGGATATCAATATCTATACAAGATGAAACAAGAACGAACAACTAAACTGGTATTACTATTACTATTTGATGTAAAAGACACAATCAACTCATATGTTTACTATACTGATTCTATGTTCCTTTATAAGCTTAAGGAACCCTAAACGCGATAAGAGATAATACTATCTCCTCTAGATTAACGTAATTGATTAACTATATACAATAATTACAACAGACTTAACAGTCTGGTCCAAACATATTAACTTTAATACTGCCAGACTTAAGTTAATGCTGGCAGACTTAACTTACTCTACCAGACTTAACTTCTATACTAACAGTATTAACTAGCTATTCGTCTATCAGTACTAACTATAACTAACAGACTTAACTTTAATACTAACAGTATTAAGTCTGTTTACAATATTTTCCTAACAATCCTCCCCTAACTTGATCTTCATTCATGAACTTCAAGTTCCTTCAGAACATTCTTGATCTTTAACTACTTTAAGCTTCACCTTGGGCTTTAGAGGATTAGTCCTTGACTTCTGTCTTCAAAATAATATGTATTTATGTCACAAATCTGACAGCAACTAACTTCATAGCACTTCCAATCTTGACTGCAAAAAAAAAATAGTTTTGTGCAAACTACCAAGCCATAAACGGATTTGTGTGTCTTTACCATGAGCGTTTATTGCTATTGGACTAGTCCAATTTTAGGGTTGTAAGATCATGTACATTGATAACCATATGATTTTGAGCAAATCATCACTCTAAAACGTATTTGATAACTCTTTAATCCAGATAGCCGTTTGCTCTGGAGTAGCCATGCTTCAGTATAAAACTATGTTGCATTGAATTACCATACAATTTTGTAAATTGCAACATCTAATATGGATTTGCAGTCTTACCATAAGCCATAATCTTATGGACTAGTTATGGTTTTTTCACAGCCTTTACCACAAGCCATAAACTTGTGGGCTAGCCAACTCTTCACTTTAACAGATATGGTGAGTTGAAAACCATACAACTTATTTGCAAGTTGTCAACCATAGAACGGATTTGAGAAGTCTTTACCAAGAGCCGTTTGCTCTTGGACTAGCCAGTCCTTATGTTGGTTAGACATGGTGAACTGATAACCATTTGTTGTGTTAGTGCATAGCACCTCCACCAAGTGTTATCCTTCTCAACTTCTATCCTAGGCTTTCAACCCTACACATTTCATTACTTTCTAATGCCTGCTTGTTTTTCCATCATTTTCAACAATCTATAGCAGCTCATTTCATTCTTTCATCCAAAAGTTTCATTTCAACATTGTTTTACATACCTCAGCAGGAAGTGGATATTTTCTATCAGACAACAAATAAACATCCATAGATTCTAAGTTTAAACAATGTACCCTACTAGTATCATAGTATCTCCAACTTACAATCTTTTGTTGTTCTATCTCACTCCATATAGAATCTGTGCTTAGAGGTTCTTCAAACATAATTCTTAAACATTTCCTTGAAACCCTTCTCAACTTATCCTCAGGCCATCCAACCCATATCTATTCATGAACTTATCCTGTACAACTCAATAAGGTCATCCCTAGATTATAGACTTTCCCATAGCTCCAAAATTAATGTCTACTAATATCTTTTCCATCTTCTCTAACATTTTGGGTGTATCCGTTATGGGTTTTAGATCGCGTTAAAAGACTTGATTTAGATTAGGACCAGAATTAGGGCTGGTTGTTTTCGGCTGATATCGCAATGATGGAATAGATTTTGTTAAGTTTCCCAGAATCTATGATGGTAAGCTCAGAGAGTCTAGTTTCCAGAACATCCAGCCTCGAAAGTTTTTGAGGTCGGGAAGTCATTCAATGTTAGTTTGCAATAAAAAGTCTCAAAGCAGTAACACGGTCAGATTTAAGTCAGATTACGAGGTATAAAAACCCCCACTTAAAATTTGAATTTTAGCTATAGCCCTTTTACCCGAGTTAGTTCTATGTGTCAATTAAGAAATCCCCTAAAAGTAGAGCTCTGGATGGAGTCTAAGTATGGTTTTTTAGGTCCAAACTTTTTAGTGTTCAAACAGATCCGAATTGAGACTATTTTGAAGTTTGATTTTCTTAGGAGTACTTGTACATGTAAATGGCTCTTGGGAATCATGAGGTAGTTAATATGCTCATAGATGAACATATGTGATTTTTGGTATGAATTATGGATGTCAGTAAGTAGAGGTTTTGAGTACGTTAAGTCACGTTAAAATTCTGCAGTTTTGAACAAATTGTGACTAACTGGTAAAACTTGTTAATGAAGTGGTTAAAGTTGGGTATGGTGTCGGGGTGACCCATGGGGTTAATAAAACACCTTAGACATCCATCATATGATTGTTACATGTGCTTAAGATTTTGGCCTAGTAGCGTGTAACACGAGTTATTTTGTTGTTTAGATTTGTGCTAGTTGTTTGTGAAGCTTTTTGTTGGAATCTTTTGGAAAGCTAAGTAAAGGTGAGTTTCATAGCCTCTTTTTGTCATGTTATTTTGGGGTGAGAATGATGCTTGTCTTGTTGTCGTGTTAAAATGTTTTTAAGCTTGATGTAGTTATGTGTATTAGATCGGATGAGTACGCCTACTCAGTGTTGTGATATGGGATCGGATGGGTACGCCTGCCCAATGTATGATATGTTTGGTATTGTGGATCCCAATATGCAAAACGAGGTGTGACGGTGGTAAGACTGCGTGAGCTAATATGAGGTAACGGAGTTACCCATGACTGTATGATGTGGATCGTGGGCACGTTCCATGTTGTGTTGTCGTCCCAATGGTGGTTGTTTGGTATGATTGCATGTTAGCTTGTATGTAGCTAGCTTAATTGTCCTGCCATGTTTTGATTAATCAGAGTAATTATATTTAAAGATTGTGATTCGAGAGTCGAAAACCTATACATCTCCCACCCTATTGTGTTGAACGTTTTTAAGCATCATTTCAAGTGAGCATCCAAGAGTTGAGAACTAGAAAGTGGCCTTAATATACCATTGCTGCTGCGAAGTTAAATCTCCTAGTTTTATGTTAAGATATTGATTAAATGATTTGGATTGATTTGTTTTGATTGTTTTGGATGTTGCATGTCTTGATATTGGTGAGAACCCCTTTTTTATCAATGTAAGAGGCCTTTTTGTTTTAAGATGTTGTCTTGGATATTTTCATGACACTGTGTCAATGTTTGGTTTATTTATTGCATTTTAAGCTCTCTCTCTATTAACCCATTGTGTTGTGATGATATCCATTCTCGTTACGCCTCGTGTTTCCGCCTTGACGGGGTGTGACAGTACTCCACAGGAATCAAATAATTTCCAAATCAACACTTTGTTTCCAAGTAGATTCCTCCACACTGTATCTTCTATATTATGCTCAAACAAAGGTGGGGGGGGGGGGGGTTGGGGGGGGGGGGGGGGGGAGGGAGGGGGGGGGGGGGGGGTGGGGGGGGGGGGGGGGGGGGGGGTTGGGGGGGGGGGGAGGGGGGGGGGGGGGGGGGGGGGGGGGGTGTGGGGGGGAGGGGGGGGGGGGGGGAGGGGGGGGGGGGGGGGGGGGGGTGGGGGGGGGGGGGGGGGTGGGGTGGGGGGGGGGGGGGGGGGGGGGGGGGGGGGGGTGGGGGGGGGGGGGGGGGGGGGGGAGGGGGGGGGTGGGGGGGGGGGGGGGGGGGGGGGGGGGGGGGGGGGGGGGGGGGGGGGGGGGGGTGGGGGGGGGGGGGGGGGGGGGGGGGGGGGGGGGGCGGGGGGGGGGGGGGGGGGGGGGGGGGGGGTGGGGGGGGGAGGGGGGGGGGGGGGGGGGGGGGGGGGGGGAGGGGGGGGGGGGGGTGGGGGGGGGGGGGGGTGGGGGGGGGGTGGGGGGGGGGGGGGGGGGGGGGGGGGGGAGGGGGGGGGGGGGGGTCCTTTAGAGCACCCCACAGTACTCTCCCATATCCCTCTCCTAGTCTTGTATATCCATGCTTAGCTTTTACTAATTTCCACAGAGTTATCTTCTTTGTTAAAACTTTTAAGCATCTGAATCATTTATGAGTACCTCTTTGAATTTCCATCAGCTCTTATGATTTAATAGTAGCTAATCTTTCCTTCTTTAATGATCTTCCAATCAACAATGTTTAGAGGCTTAGTAGCTAAAGGTATAACATCAACTGCTACTTCCTCTTCATTAGGAATAACTTCCATCATACTTTGAAGCTTAGTTGTTTCTTTATCATATTCTATCTTTTGTTTCTTTTAGCTTTCTTGTTCCAGGACTTCTCCTACTCTCTTTGAGCTGCTTTCTTGTGTTGTCTCTGCTTCAGCTTTCTTGGAACTCTCTTTCACCAATTTTGTATCCATGTCTACAAAGGTGTTTACCCTCTTCATAGCTTTGTCAAATAAGTCTTGAATATTTGCAAGGATTTATTCTTTTAGTCTTTGGGCTTGCCACTCCTGCGATGTTTTTCAATAAGTAGTCATGATACTTCTTTGTTGAGCTTTGGTAGGTGGTTTGTTTCTCTTTTCCTCTGCTCTTTTAGCTACAACGAATTTTCTTCTTTTTATTAAGAGTTGTACAAATAATGTAGCCTTATCTGCATCAGACAACTCTTCTTGCTCTTGAGCTTGCAGTCTTTGAGCCAACTGATAATCAGCTTCCACTTTAGCTTGAATATCATCCCAAGCAATGTTGGCTTCTTCAACTTTTTGAGCTTTTTCCCTGGCAAGCCTTTCTTCTTCGTCTTATTCAACTTGTAGCTTCAAAGTAAGTTCTTCATCAAGCTTGAGTAGCTCTTTCTTAGACATTTTCTTCACAAGTTCTTCTTTAACCATTTTGCCTTTACCCTTGTCCTTGACCTGTGTTGGTTGTTGTGAAGAAACTATTAGTGTAGGAGCTTGCTCTTGTTCATGAAAAATAATCCATTTTTCTCTAGGTCTTGGGCTAACAGTTGTAATTGTTGTAGCAGTAGTTGTTGGTATAACAGTACTAACCTTTGTTGAAGCAGCACTAACTGGTACACTTGGCTCTTTAATAACATCCCCTTTTTCCTAAACTTTTACACTTTTCAAAGCTGCAAGTCGTGAGCAATGTCACTCATCAACACTTAATTCAATCTTTGTTAGCACTCACTTTTCACAACTATCAGCATCGCCAATCAAGATCATTTACTCCAAACATATCTTCATTATGCACATTCTCCAGAGTGATGTCTTCATCAACATCAATATCATGAATTTTCCTCCCCTGTTTAGATGCATACCCTCCTCAACCAAACACTTCATCCTAGATAAAACAACCCTAGCACTTAAACCAACCTTGTACAATCTTTTAAGCCCGTGAGTTCTTAACCTTTGTTTCTTCTCAAGCTTTTTGACCCTCCTTTTTAAGCTGTCAATCTTTAGTGCCTATGTGGTCTTTGTGTGTTCCAAATCTAGAACCCTATTTTGTAAGTTGGTACATAGTGTCATCAATATCCTGAAGTTTCAGTCTACCCACACACTGAGATTGGATTCATTGAATGATAGATACATTCTCCGCATATGCACCTCATCTGCTAGATTCCACTCGGACAGTATAGATAGGGGTATCTGAGTATCTCTTTTTGGGCTTCATTGGCTTATGTTTCTTTTAGTTGATAAGGATATGGTTGGTAATAGTGGTGTGTGTTAAGGGATCAGTAGGAATATAGCTAAACATTCACCCTGTTCATGTTGAGCAGTTACATCTTGGGTAGAAATAAGGGTGTAACTGCTCTAGAGAATCCTTTCCCAACCCTTTTCATATTACTAAATACCTTCTTTGTGTGAGAGGGTGTAACAAAAATTTCATCATGAGTAGACATATCACCAACTAGTTTATCCAGAAAGACTTGCACAAACCTTCGATACATTAGAAATTTGACACTACTATCCACATTCTTCACCATACTTTCAAAATATAACTTATAAAGTTTGATTATCTTGAGTTTGTGGCTAAGCAATTATTACAGAGTCCATAGTGCTACTAAATTCATATCATGCAGTAACTTATCAACAGTAGACCCCAACTTTGCCTTGCAGACTAGGTATGAATCAAAACTTCCATTGAGGAGAAAAAAGAAAGCTTATAGAATGTAAGTTTTCAGATGGTTTTTTCATACCCCATATAAAAAGCAAGTTGCTCAAATATCAGCCATTGGGTAAGACATTCAATTCCCTTCATCATCTTCCAATTGAAGATCCCTCTTCTACACTTAGTGTTCGTATGTGATGATCACTTTCTTCCAGCCACTAGGGCATGTAACTGAACTTCTCCATTACAGTTTTCACCTTTGCAATAGTCCAAAACTACTCAAACAAGAAGTAAAGATTGTAGGATATAACTGTTACCGCATAATTGATAGGATCGCATTCAAGAAATCCTCAATTTGCACAAACCCTCACTTTGTGGTTATAGCAAGAACGCGACCATGTTTGTGATCAGTAAACTTTAGAGCCAACATTGTGAGGGTTTTGATGATTAACGATAAAATATGATGTTAGGGTTATGATTAGAGAGTATACTAAAAGATTGATAATCGCAGTAAAAGATTGAATTAAACTACTAATCGAAGTATTTATATAAATACCCTCAACAACATTAACGTTCGCTACCCCGCCCCCCCCCGCAGTAGTAATTATGCCTAACAGCATTAACTATATTCAACTGGCAGTAAGTAAGTAACCAAGCAGTAGAACTCAAGCAGGTAGTTAAGGCCTAGCAGCATTAACTTTCACATCAGCATAAGTGTATGCTTTATTGGTTTTTTTTTTTTTTTTGTTTTTTTGGGGGTTTTTGTCACTAACTGTGTACAAGCAGCATTAACTACTTAGAAAGTTTTCTTCAATCTTCACCAGCAGTACTAAGTTATGCCTAGCAGCATTAACTTTCAACTAGCAGTAGTAAGTAATCTAGCAGTAGTAACTCAGTAGTAAATTAATCCTAGAAGCATTAACTTACAACCATCAGTAGTAAGTTATGCCTAGCAGCATTAACTTTACCTAGCAGCCATAAGTTTATGCCTAGCAGCATTAACTTTAAATCACCAGCATTAACTCTAATTCATTTCTAATCAGCATTTCCATCATCAATTTAATATTTTAACTCACTAAATCTCTCTGTCTGTTTTTGATTTCTCTCAATTCTTTTAGCTCATAATTCTCTCAATTCTTTTACTCACTAAATCACTTTGTCTGTTTTTATCACACATCTCTCTTTCTATTTTTCAACTCACAAATTCTCTCAATTCTTTTACTCACTAAATCACTCTGTCTATTTTTATCACACATCTCTCTTTCTATTTTTGAACTCACAAATTCTCTTAATTCTTTTAACCTCACTATTTTCATAATCAAGACTTTAAAGATTGAGCATTCTAATACTGGCAATCAGATATTGAAATCTACTTACATCAAATGCTTTTGTAAGCAAATCTACAACATTCTTGTCAGTATGAATCTTGATCATTTAAATTAGCTTCTTTTCATTGGAATCTCTAATAAAGTGATGTCTAATCTGAATGTGCTGTGTTTTTAAATGAAAAACAGGGTTCTTAACTATGCATATAGTACTCTCATTATCAATATAGATCTTTGTATGCATAAAGTTATACCCATAATCAAGTAATTAATTTTGAATCCAAAGCACTTGGCCACAACAACTTGAAGCGGCTACATATTCAGCCTCTATTGTGGAATTAGCAACCACTATCTGCTTCTTGCACTGCCATGAAATCAATCTGCACCTAAGAAATTGACAACCGCCTGTTGTAGACTTCCTATCCAAGCTTGCTCCAGCATAATCACTATCAGTATATGCTACCAAATCAAAAGGTGAATCTTTTGGATACCAAAGGCCTAATTTAGGTTGACCTTTTAAATATCTAAAAATTCTTTTCACAGCATGAAGATGTGACACTTTTGGGTTGACTTGGTATCTTGCACATGCACACAATGCAAACATAATATTAGGTCTTAAAGAAGTAAGATACATCAATGAACCAATCATTGATCTATATAAATGAACATCCACTTATTCACCATCTTCATCCTTGAGCAAAGCCTTTTGTGTTTCCATAGGTGTGCTTGCTGTCTTGACATCAGTAAAACCAATTTTCTTCAAAATATCAGTCACATACTTGTCTTGACTGATAAAAATCCCATCCTCCTTCTGCTTTACTTGCAGTCCTAAGAAGAATGTGAGTTCACCCATATAACTCATTTGAAACTTCTTATGCATCATCTTCTCAAACTCTATGCATAATGACTTCTTTGTAGAGCCAAATATGATATCATCTACATACACTTGAACTAACAGAATATCACCTTTGTCCCTTCTAATAAACAAAGTCTTGTCTATCATTCCTCTCTGAAACTCATTATCCAATAAATAAGTTGGCAAGGTTTCATACCAAGCTCTTGGAGCTTTATGCAGCCTATAAAGTGCCTTTTCTACTTTGTATACTCTGTCAGGGAAGTCTGGATCTTCAAATCCTGATGGTTGACAAACATATACTTCCTCTTCAATCTTACCGTAAAGAAAAGCACTTTTGACATCCATCTGGTACACCACAAAGTCTTTAAATGAGACATAGGCTAAGAATAGCCTAATTGCTTCAATTCTAGCAACAGGAGCAAAGACTTCATCATAATCAATCCCTTCTTCTTATGTGTACCCTTGAGCTACCAATCTTGCTTTGTTCTTTATCATAATGCCTCTTTTATCCTTCTTGTTCTTGTAAACCCATTTAGTGCCAATAGCCCTTTTGCCATTTGGTAAATCCACCAAGGTCTAAACCTTTTGTAATTTGAATTGTAGAAGCTCATCCTGCATAGCTTTAATCTAGCTTGGATACTTTAATGCATGAATTACCTTTTTAGGTTCTTCTTGTGATAGAAAGCAAGTAAATAAGCAATTTTGAAAGTCTTTATGGTTTGTTCTTTGCTAAACTGAACTAAACAAACCACGTTCTTTCAAATTCTTTGTTATTTTTCTTGTTTGGGGTGCTGAATTCAAGTATCTAATAATTTGTTCAACTGGATGATCTTTGTGTATTCTTGTAGTTAGATTAGGACTGACAGGCATAAATGTATTCAAATTGTTCATGTCAGCCTCTGCACCAACATCTTCATAATCATCTGAATACACAATATCTTCCAATTCAGGCATATTTGGATCATTTGGAAGTTTAATGCTTGTATTACTACTAACAGCATTAACTTCTATGCCAGCAGTATTAACAGTTAATGGTAATCACAATCATACTGCAGGTGATCAAAACTTCCATACACATAGCAAGCTTTGTTAATCATCTCAAAATTACTTTCTAATCTTTGAGACATCATGTTATTCCAGTTTCTTTGGTTTCCTCTAGGACTATGTGTGTTTAGCCTATTTTGATTACCTTGTTTAACAATTATTTTCCTAGGAGATTTTACTTGCTCTTTAGATTTAACAAACTCAGCAAGCCACAATTGTAGCAAAATGTAATCTTTTCCAGGTACTGTCTCCATTCTAGCTTTACCTGCATCATCACATGCTTTTGTACCTACATTACCATTAGACTAATTTCCTGTAACAACTGGCTTATAATTCATTGACTTTGTTAGTGCATCAATATCAAAAAGCCAATTTGGTCCACTTCCTGCAATATTAGGTGTATTCTCACTAAATTGGACATGCAGGTTCTCTTCAACTATCATTGTTCTACTGTTGAATACTCTAAACGCTTTACTATTAATTGAGTACCCAACAAAGAATCCTTCATCAGCCTTACCATCAAACTTGCCTAAATGATCTATGTTGAGAAATGTAACAGGATACCCAAATGGTCTCATAAATCTTAAAGCTGGTTTTCTACCAAGAAAAAATTCATATGGGGTCCTGTTATGAGGCTTAGTTGCTAATACCCTATTTTACACACATAGAAGCAGTATTAACTGCTTCAGCCCAAAAAGTAGTAGGTAGCTTAGAATTAGCTAGCATTGTCCTATCAGCCTCAATTAGTGTTCTATTTTTCCTCTTAACTGCTCCATTTTGTTGAGGAGTTCTAGCTATACTAAATTCTTTCTTAATACCTTTTCTCTCACAAAACTGATTCATCTCCTTATTCTTGAAACTCAAGTTCTTTTCTCATACTATTTATATCTTTAAACTCCTTTGACTCTATTAGATTTTCTACTCCAAATTATAAAGGACTTTAAGAATGCACTAAGTCTTTTCACCTTAGTTAGCTAGAATGATTACCCTACTAAACCTACTGTGTATCATTTGTGACAACTAGGCAATACGTAATTTTCATTAAGCTTTTTTCCAATTCGTTAGGACCCAAAACAAATCCATGTGCAAATACATTATGTAATAGGTTGGCTTGAATTGTACTTACTGTTTTGGACTTACAAGAGGCTCTATGTTGCTTTCCCTTTTGACAAGCAACACAGGTTTGATCATTTTCAAAAAGTTTTGTAGGTAAACCTTTTAAAAGATTTCCCTTAATCAGTTTATTCGTAGTTTTAAAATTTATTTGTCCAAGCCTTTCTTGCCAAAGTTTCAGACGTCAATCATTATGTGCGCACATTGCAAAGAGACAAAGGTTTTAGACTCTCCTTTAGGAAAATTATTCTTTAAATCAACAAAGTATACTTATTGTTCTTTTAGGAACATGAAGTAAAACATGGACTTTCATTCAGTTACTTAATAGTTTGAGATAAAATATACATTCCGTGTATTAAGAGAACAATATTCTTTTTGTCACATATTGTAGACACTAAAGAGGTTAAATATAATTGTCTCTTACAAATTATCATTCTCTAAATCTATATTACCAGTTTTGAATATACATCTGCCTGTGAATTTTCCCTCCTTTAGGGAATATACCTCTAAAGGGCAACATATACTTCATCAATTTCTTGTAAAGTCAGTAAGATAGGACATGTTCCATGTCATGTGCCTTAAGCATCTACTGTCAATTACTCCTTGGTCCTATAAATCCATTTGTGGATTGCCATGCACATATGGTAAGAAAATCAGTCTCTTTTGGGGACCCAAGCCATCACTGACTTGGATCTGCCTTGTGCATCAATATAATTAAACTTTTTCAGAATGGTTGATGCACTGTTGTGTTTAGAAACATGGTCTATTACTTTAATATTTGGTTTCCAAACCTAACAAGCTGAGGCCTTAACAATATTAACCCGGTTTCCCTTAATAGCATTAAGTACTGCTTTTGGCCTAGCAGCATTAACTACTGATTTTGGCCTAGTAGAGTATTTAAACATTTTACTTCTTAATACTCTATTAACCCCTTATTAAAATTATTGTTTAGTGTTGTTTTGTTGTTAATGGCTTCTAACAGTTGATTGTGCTTTATTAAAAACATTGTCATGGTGTTGTTATATTCACTGTTGTTTTGGGTGAGCTGTACTTAATGGTCTCATCACGTAGTAAGTGTATACTAAGCCTGATCCTCATTTTTTACTGCTTTTGGAACCCATGTTCTTATAGATGGAGTGAGTCATTCTATAAAATAATTATGGTGATTCACCCCATTTTGGGTATAGTTCCACACTTGAGTTTTAACATCTTTTGTATTATTAACTGTATTTGATGTTTTCACATTATACAGACAGGTGTATCAAAACTTCCACAATTACATTAACAAAAGCTGTTTAGAAAACATCTCAAAATTACTTCCTAATCTTTGAGACATCATGTTATTCTAGTTTCTTTGGTTTCCTCTAGGACTATGTGTGTTCAGCCTATTTTGATTACCTTTTCTCTCACAAAACTGATTCATCTCCTTATTCTTGAACTCAGTTCCATTCTCACACCTAATTACCTTAACCCTTTGATCTATTAGATTTTCTACTCCAATTATAAAGGACTTAAGAATGCCACTAGTCTTATCCTTAGTAGCTAGAAAGATAACCCAACTAAACCTACTGTAATCATTTGTGACAACTAGGCAATACGTATTTTTCATTAAGCTTTTTACAAACGTTAGACCAAACAAATCCATGTGCAACATATGTAAAGGTTGGCTGATTGAACTTACTGTTTTGGACTTACAAGAGGCTCTATGTTGCTTTCCCTTTTGACAAGCAACACAGGTTTGATCATTTTCAAAAAGTTTTGTAGGTAAACCTTTTAAAAGATTTCCCTTAATCAGTTTATTCGTAGTTTTAAAAATTTATTTGTCCAAGCCTTCTATGCCAAAGTTTAGATTCATCATATGTGGCTTTTGCAAAGAGACAAGTTAGACCTCCTTTAGGAACAATATTCTTTAAATCAACACTATACATATTGTTCTTTCTAGGAACTTTAAGTAAAACATGACTTTCATCAGTTAACTTAAAGTTTGGAGATAAAATAATACATTCCGTGTCATTAAAGAGAACACTATTCTTTTTGTCACATATTTGTAAGACACTAAAGAGGTTAAACTATAATTCTCTTACAAAATACACATTCTCAAAATCTAAATTACCAGTTTTGATTATACCTCTGCCTGTGATTTTCCCTCCTTTAGGATTACCTCTAAAGGCAACATATCCTCCATCAATTTCTTTAAAGTCAGTAAGATAGGACATGTTCCATGTCATGTGCCTTAAGCATCTACTGTCAATTACTCCTTGGTCCTATAAATCCATTTGTGGATTGCCATGCACATATGGTAAGAAAAATTTAGTCTTCTTTTGGGGGGAAAACCCCACCAAAAAGGGGGGGCCCAATTTCACTGACTTGGATCTGCTTGTGCATCAATATAATTAATACTTTTTCAGATGTTGTGTGATCCCCACCCCACTCTCACGATCACGAAAAAAGAGAGAGCCCCCACCAAGTACCAACAAATAGAACCACGCCTCCCCCGCGCCTCCCCTGATGTTACTTTAATATTTGGTTTCCAAACCTAACAAGCTGAGGCCTTAACAATATTAACCCGGTTTCCCTTAATAGCATTAAGTACTGCTTTTGGCCTAGCAGCATTAACTACTGATTTTGGCCTAGCAGTATTAACATTCATACCACTAACAATATTAACCCTCTTATTAAAATTACTGTTTTAGTTGGTGTTTTGTTGTTAATGGGTCTTTTAATAGTTGAATGTGCTTTATTAAAAACATTTGTCATTGGTCTTGCACTATTTACTGTTGTTCTGGGTTGAGCAGTATTAACTGGTCTAGCAGTAGTAAGTGATACTAGGCCAGACCTCATTAATACTGCTTTTGGAACCATGTTCCTTTTAGTAATGGGGTGAGTCATTCTAGAAAAATTCTGGTGATTCACCCTTTGAGTATAGTTCCACACTTGTTTTACCATCTTTTTATTATTAAAGTGTCTCTGATGGTAATCACAATCATACTGGGTGATCAAAACTTCCACACACATAGCAAGCTTTGTTAATCATCTCAAAATTACTTTCTAATCTTTGAAACATCATGTTATTCTAGTTTCTTTTGTTTTCTCTAGGACTATGTGTATTCAGCCTATTTTGATTACCTTGTTTAACAGTTGTTTTCCTAGGAGATTTTACTTGCTCTTTAGATTTAACAAACTTTATTTTAGCAAAACTAGACTTAACTGTTTTCTTCTCTTTCTTAGCCTGAGGCATGTCTTCTTCCTCACTATCAGACACCCAATCCTTAATATTTGGAGCCCCATTATTCTTCCTGACAACCTTAGGTTTGTCTGCACTAGCCTTAGCTTCACTAGTCTCAACTACATACTTCTTAACTGTAGGCTCATTTACTATAGGCTCATTTACAAAATCCTCTAGACCAGACAAATCATGTTTTAGAGGCATAAAGTTTCTTGTATAGGGAGGTGGAACAACATTATACCCTAAACCTGTTTTGCAGTTATCAACTATCTGACAATCTAGTAGTTTGTTTAAGTTTTTAGATGAATTCTCAAATTTTTCTACAGTTAGCTGAATTTCATCTTTTTGTTTTTGAGCGAGTTCCAACTTTCTCCTAAGCTCTGTAATGGATACTTCTTTTAAATAAATCTTACGTTTTAAGAGCTTAATATCTTCTTCATAAACAGACTCATTTTTCTTATAAACTAGAAGTCTTGCTTAAATAGACTCTAAACTTGTTTTATAAGCAATAGTATTTAACTTAGATGTCCTTAAGTCTTTTAAAAGTTGTTCATTTTGTTCTTTAAGAATTTTAACATTTTCCAAACAAGATGATGAACAGTTTGAATCAGTAGATACCTCAGAGTTAGAACTTGTAGAAGAGTAAGCCATAAGTGCAAAGTTAGTTGGACCTTCTTCTGCTTGATCACTCCAATCATAATCACCAAGACCATCACATGAGATCAAAGCATTGGAAGTAGTTGTCTCCACTGGCACACTTCTTCTTGTGCTTTCCCTGTTCCTGTTTTCTTGGTTTCTTGGAGTTCTGCATTCCCTGGCAAAGTGTCCCCTCTTGTGGCAGTTGTAGCACTCCACCTTGGACTTATCAAACCCAATGGTCTCATTACCATTAATAGTCACCTTCCTTCCAGTGTTCTTCAAGAACCTTCTAGCTCTCATAGTCAACATAGCCATCTGCCATCTCAAATCCATCTCTTCCAAGTCATCTGGATGGAGTTGTTGTAGATCCTCATTTGCAAGTTGAGGATTGTTTGGTTGACTAGAAAAGAATGCACAGATCACAGCATCACTCAAGTTATCAACATTTGTGGAGTTAGCAGCACTAACTTGAGTGCTAACAGCAGAAACTCCATGAGCAGTGTTAACTGCTTCATTAGTGCTGCCAGAGTTGTTAGATGACACAAAAGCCATGTTTTGTGTGCTTGTATTTGAGCTTGATGTCCCTTTGACTTCTGGTTCATATACTTTGAGATTGTTGTAGAGATCATCCATGCTCATTGTCTCTAATTCAGGCTTATTCCTCCATACAACAGCATGTGTGTTCCATTCTGGTGACAAACTTCTCAACAGCTTCTGGTTCACATCTTCTTGTGAAAGTTTTTCACCCAAAATCTCCAGCTAACTCACAAGATTTTAAAGCTTATCAAAAGTTTAATCAAGGATCTCTGAGCTAGGAGCAAAGAAGTTTTCATACTATTGCTTTAAGAGATTTCTTTAAGTTTTGTTTGTAGCAGCATTACCCCTAAATCTCTTTTCAATAGCTTCCAGCAGTGACTTTGCATCCTTGATTGAGTTAAACTTTAATTGATGTTCATTAGGAATGACCATCATCAAAGTGATTTTGGCCTTCACTTCTAATCTCTTTTGAGCCTTCTCTTCAACAGTTGTAGGAGGTATTACTTTTTCAACACCTTCCACAACTGTTGTTTTTTGTGCAGAGTTTCCATTCTCTATGACCTCCCATAGAGCATAGTCAATCATCCAATCCTCATCCTCTAGATCTCAAACTCACTAGGTTTGAGCATTGGAACCTTGGATACAGCCACCATATGCGCAGATTTTGAATCTATATCTTCTAGCAAAGAGATCTTGTGTATTCAAACAGGTTCTTCTTATTCAAAGCTTCTCAACAAGCTCTGATACCACTTGTTGATCCCACTTCAATGGATCTTGAATTTCTTACCTTGTGTAAGGTTTAGTTATGCAAGATAAATCCAACACAACTATGATAGAAACTTTGTTTGATAATACTAAAGATTATGTGGAATCTAATCTTTAATATAAGAAGAATTCTTCAATGAAACAGTAACACAAGAACACAATTTAATTCAACAATAAAAGCTCCAATATTATTATTACAAATAATACGAATACTCTCCTAGTATTAGGGTTACAAAACCTTAAAGCTATGAACAACTCTATGACTCGTTTTTGGTACTTTTTATACATAGAATTCTATACCCTAGGACCTCCTTTTATACACCAAGGAGTCCTAATGGGATTACAATCTTTTCCTAAGTTATCATGATCTTCTAAACAAATAACATATACGTATCTTTTACAAAGATATCTCTTACATATCCCATAAGCAATCTTTATCTTTTCTCTGAGCAGTCTTTATCCTTTTAGTAGTTGTAATCTTTCAACAGTTGTAACTTTTATACCAGCAGCATTAACTTTCAACACCAACAGTAGTAACTTTTGTACCAGCAGCATTAACTGTGTACAAGCAGCATTAACTACTTAGAAAGTTTTCTTCAATCTTCACCAGCACTACTAAGTTACACTAGCAGTACTAACTTTACTCTAGCAGTACTAACATTAAGATTACTAACAGCACTAATTTATGCTTAGCAGCAGTAACTAATACCTTAACAGCAGTAACTTCAAGAAGACTTTTAATCCCAACACCATTCAACACTCGAGGATAAAGCACATTGCTGCTCGATACCATTTCATAAAGGAACAAGTTGAGAATGAGGTTGTTGAGCTATACTTTGTCAAGACTCCTTATCAACTGGCGGATATCTTCACAAAAGCACCCAAAAAAGAACGCTTTGAATTTCTCCTCAACCGCCTTGGCATGCAAATCATTACGCCAGAAATGCTAAAAAGTCTCGCGGAGTCAGACGAATTGTAATTTTCATTACTACTTCATGTATCCTCATATAATATGTAAAATAGTTTAAACAAAAAATCAAATAGATTTTTCACTTTTTATAAATTTTTTACAAAAACAAAATACAAAATATAAAACCAGACTAAAAAATATAAAATCAAAAATTTTGAAAAAGCCAAAAATGATCCGCTCCATGTGTCTTTCAGCATCGATAATATCTATGATCTTATAAATGTCATTCAACAATGACACGGGTTTATAAATAAAGTTCGAGTGAAAGTTCAAAGACTTTACAGCATGTCATTTCTAAATTTCCTATGGTTTGTTATTAAATGTCAGATAACAACCCGGTTCTCAGATAAAAGGAAAATGTACGCTTCAGTGCGTTTATCCTTCACAACGAAAAGAGCAATCTTATCAATCTTGAATTTATCAATCAAAACATTCCAAGTTTTGAAACTCAAGAAATGGCTTGTGTACAATAAGTGCACAACCCGGGATTTCTAGATAAGATAAGTGTACGTGTCAGTGCATTTATTCTTTCAACAGAAGAAAAATCTTCTTTGACACAAACAATTTTTCCTCTATAAAAATGATTTTACAAATCATGTTCTGGTCTATCAATTTTATGAAGCTGGAAATAAACCAGAATCAGTTTTGTCATCAATGGAAAATGTTTTTCAAAGAAAAGTCGATCTTTCGAACAAATCTAAGAAATCTTTAAATAGACTATGGATATTTGTTTGAGGGGGAGAAATGAGCTTTCAAATTTTCAAAGTCAAAATGCATTCAAAGCAAATCACAAGAAAGAATCAGGAAAAAGTTTTAACTTAAACGAGACACAATTTGAGGGGGAGTTAATTTATTTTTAGCTCCAAGGGCTTAAAATGTCTTAAGTTAATAACTTTAGGGCTTAAATTTTAATTTGGTAATAAGTGTTTAAGATTTAGAAACTTAAGGGGCTAAAATAGACAATACCTAATAGTTATTTATAAATAAGGTAAAGTTTTTTAACACTTTAAAAAGGTTTCTAAACTCTAAGGACCAAATCTGCCAAATCTAAAATATTTTTTATAAAACACTACAAGTTGCGGTTTAGATTCATTTTACAAAATCCAAACCGTAAAACCCTCTCGATCTATTTCGCTAAATCAAGAACAAATCAAAAACATGTTTTTGATCAAAAGGTAAAGCACATAAACTGTTTATAATCATATTACATCTCGTTTGTTAAAGGAATTTTCTTGTTTAATCATATAGGGCTCGAAATCTTACTAAACTGATTTATGGTTCTTGGGTTTTAAAAATGAGATTGGGTATTATTAACCCTTGGGCTTTAGTTAGTCTAGGTATAATTAAGATAATGACAATCTAGTTTTAGATTAATCCAAACAACGAGTGAGATATGAATGATTTTTTGTTGAGTGTTTTTGCGAAATAAGAATAAAACATAGGGCTTTTGGTTTTTGATTATGGGTATGTGTTTAAATGATTGCAATCAGTGTTCTAATGCCTTATTATCACTAGTTTGATTCTTAAAATAAAAAATGAATACTTGTGACTTGCGGTTTAGGTATTTTGGATGTAATTGACGTTGTTCGTGTGCAACTTAAGTGTTCAAGATGATTAAAATGTTGTTGTGAATATGCTTAAACATTAAACGAGTGTAGTTGAATAAAAAAGAAGAGATTTTTGAGTTTACACATGTTGCGGAATAAGTTTGCGGAATAAGTTCAAATTATTTTCGGTTTTACTTTGTAAAATTGTTGCGGTATTAATTGTGTCGTGTTTTTGGCGGTTTTAAAGGTTGTTAGTTCAATGTTTTGCGTTTTTAACCTTTGCAAATTTTGCTTTTTAGGGTGATTAATATTTTGCGGACTTAGAGTTTTGTGGTTTAACCGTTTTGTTGCGATTTGAAGTAAAAATCATGTAGTTTATGATTTTGTGGTGTAAAGGTTACACTGTCAAAAAATTTCAAAATTCGTTATGATTTAAGTTTTATTCCTCAAATTTTTTAGTTTTTAGTATTGACAGAGTCAAAATTTTTACAGTTTAACATATAGGTCAAATGTCTGCGGGTTGGTTTAAGTTCAAAAGGGAAAATTGTTTGCGTTTATTAAATAGGTTTCAATATCATAAAGTGTTCAGGAAAGGTCTAAACCTCTCAATAATTCAATTTTTGGATTATCAGATTAATGGGACTATAATCAGTTGGTCTCATTGGACTGACTTTTTTTTAAGTTGGACAATTTTAGACAGGGAACTGAACAACCGACTTGTGGCCATGTTACACTTAAACATGGAATACAATCCAATTTTTTTTATCATGTTTCAAAAAACTATATCATAAATACGAATTCAACGGATCTAAGTTTGCATATGCGATCTCAGGGTAGAGGTGGGCAATAAAACAGGTTTTCAAACCGGTGGAAAGTACCGGTTTGAAACCCGAGGAACCGAAGACGGATACAAAACCCGGTTTTGGACGAACCGGTTCTGGTTCCTGAGTCAAACCGGATCCGGTTTGAAACCCGGTTCGACATTTTTGTGGTCTTAGGCGGTTTGACTACAGGTTTTTGGAAAGCCGGTTTGTTCGAACAGGTTTTTGGAACCGGTTTGGAACGTATACCGATTTGTTTATTGGATATAAAGTGGGTCACTGGGAATTTACTTTATCAGATTTCTATTTTTCCATATAGATTATTCTTGTGGATAACTGGATAGAATAGCAGATTTTCTTTTTATAAATAAGGATGGTATATTCCAACTATTATCACAACTATCAATCCTTCATACTTCTTTCTTAAGAATCAAAAAAAAAAAAACATTACTCAACCTTCATGGCAAGTGAATCCGCCTCTGGCATCAGCTAACTATTTTTTTTTTTTCCGGTGTTGGTTAATCAAGTTGCATGCAAATCGTATAAAAATCGTGACAATACCAGTCGTAATCCAGAAAGTGTTGGAAAGCTTAACACATGTGCATTTTTGACCACGCTGAAGGTCATAAAAAAAGCAACAATGCAAAGTTCTGTTTCTATTTTCTTTGCAGGTTGGTACAATACTGATTGAAGGAATCATATTAGTTCATCCTCATTGTTGAATGACTAAAGCGCAGATGAATCAGAACCCTGATGCGGGTGCTTCGACGATTTGTGGGCCGATATGCTGCAGTTTTCATGTACCAATACGGGTTATCTACGTGAAACAATTTGCGGGTTTTGTGTGATTCAAAGGAGGGTTGTTAGTCCATTTAACCACTTCGACAACGAAACAGATCAACGAAGAGTGTTCAGAACACTATGCAACCGCGCGACAATATGTAAGTCGTTCTACCCTTAAACGTGGATGCTATGAAATTATGGTAGCGGTAAACAAGCAACAATTGATCGGTTTGCTAACCTAAATACTCATGGTCAACCTACAACGGAATTGGTCCGCTCCATCCTTAATTTGCCCGGTTTCTTACAGTGTGTTACAGCAATTGGTGAAAATAGTTCTTGGGCAAATGATGAGCGGGTCATTTCGTTCGAAGAGTTTTCGTCTGAGGCACACAAGGTAAAAAATTTGAAAATATATGTTAGAAAAAGTCTTTGTCGTTTAGGTTTGAAAGATTAAAATTTTGTCAATTACTTTGGGACAATGCCAAGCAACAACCACATCGGGGCCATGAATAAACTAGTATTAAATTACAACCACCAATTGGGGGGGTAGATTTTATCATAGTCGTTGTGTTGCAAACATCATTTACTGGTTGTGCAACATGGTTTAAAGGTCCCCATAGTTATCAATATGAAAGTTGCTTTCAAAACAATTGTTAAAGAGTTTTCAAATCTGGTGAGAAAAACGTAGACGGTATATTAAAATTTGTAACGTGCAGAGAAAAACTTGTTATTCGCCAAAGTTGGGACATTGAAACACGTTGGGAACTCCACTTTTGAATATGTTCGAAGTGGTTTGAAACAGAAAAATAAGTTGGTCATTTTCATGACATTTTGGTCAGCAGAATGGTAGAAGGTTTAAAAAATTCCCGGAAAGATGAATATTGGGGGAATTATTGAAATGTTATAACCCATTACTTGCGGTCTGTTTTCAAAATGCTTCGGTTGTTTGTCGGGGGTTTTATACCAACATCTCATGGTTTTGCAACAGTTTTTTTTTCATAAGTTGTATATTTATTGATTAGAACTTGAGGGGAGGGGTGTTGTCAAGTATGGTTAAAAAAACAATGAAGAGAAAACTTAGGAAGTATTTTGAAATAACATGCACACCATTAATTACTTGTGAAGCCGCTTTAAATCCATGTTTTAATGTTTTTGGTAGACTATTTGATTGAATATATAAGTAGGGACTTGGTGTTTCTTAGTTTGAGATGATGGGTTTGCCAATATAGGTCCGTAGATTAATTTTTTCATGAATCTTTCCAAGGATTGTATAATATGAATTATACGAAATATGGTAGTCACAGACTCAATCAACAACTGCTGAGGGATCTTATCCCAAAAGAGTCGTTGATCCTTTATCGTTTGGTACACGGTTTAATCACATCATATACAAATGAAGACAGGGGTGATCCTATAATGTCCTTCTGATATGATCAAAAAAATCTATCAAAACAGATTTTGTCGAGAGGATTACAGACCTAAGGATATGAATCTTATGATGTATTTGGGGTGGTTTTGGGAAACAAAGGAAAATCAGTTTCCTGTTCATCCGCATGGGCCCTGGATTTATTAAGTGTCCATTGCTTCTTCAGGTAGCATCTGATTCAGAAATTTTATCAAGTAGGTAGTATTTTGTCAATCCGAGAACAGATAATGCAGAAGTCTTTAGAAGATGAATATGCTTAAACATTAAACGAGTGTAGTTGAATAAAAAAGAAGAGATTTTTGAGTTTACACATGTTGCGGAATAAGTTCAAATATTTTACGGTTTAACTTTGTAAAATGTTGCGGTCTAATAGTGCTCGTGTTTTGCGGTTTAAAGGTGTTCAATGTTTTGCGATTTAACTTTGCAAAATTTTGCTTTTTAGGGTGATTCATATTTTGCGGCTTAGAGTTTGTGGTTTAACCGTGCGATTTGAGATAAAATCATGTAGTTTATGATTTTGTGGTTTAAAGGTTACACTGTCAAAAATTTTCAAAATTTTACGATTTAAGTTTTATTCCTCAAAATTTTTACGTTTTAAGTCTTGACAGGTCAAAATTTTGCAGTTTAACATATAGGTCAAAATGTCTGCGGTTTAAGTTACAAAAGGGTCAAATTGTTTGCGGTTTAATTAAAAAGGGTTCAAATATCATAAGGAAAGGTCAAAATTCATTTTTGGATTATCAGACTTAATGGACTATATCATTTGGACTCATTGGACTGACTTTTAATTGGACAATTTTAGACATGGACTGAACAACCGACTTTGCCATGTTAATTAAACAGAATACAATCCAATTTTTTTATCATGTTTCAAACTATATCATAAAACGATTCAGCGATCTAAGTTGCATCTGGTCTAGGGTATTTTATTTCGTTGTTAGCATCGTCTTAGGGTATTTGAAACCGCGTCAACGACTTAGTGACCATCCGTTTTAGAAATATAAGAGTGTTTTAATGTCAACTAAATTTTCTTTTCTCAAATAAATGTGTTATTATAGAATTGTTATGCTTATTTGTGTATATCAAAAAGTGCGTCAGCGATCTAAGTTGACTAGGTGACCATCCGCTTGAGATATTGTGCTCCATCTTATCTCTTTTGAGATACTTTTCTATAAAATAACAATAGACATGAAATTTTTTGTTTTTATAAACTTCATTGCTATAGATTTTTACAAATCAATGTCTATTGTGTTTTTTTTCAAAACATAAATGCTTGTGTTAAATAATTTTGAAATAACTTAATAACTATCATCAATAGAGATTATATCATAATCAAGTTAATTATTAGATCTAGTTATCACCTAACAGCTGATAATGCATCTCTTTAACTAGTCCACGTAACAGAGTGCTCAATGTTGTTTGACAAGTGTTAGGAAATTTCACCCAAAATTATTTTGAAACTACTTTGGACTAAGAGCTTTTGATAAATCAGGATTTAATTAGGGCTAGTTATCACCTAAAAGCTGATAATGCTTCCTTTTAACAAATCAATGTATCTTTGGGGCTTAAGGTTAAAGGAAATTTCACCAAAAAAACTTACTTTTAAGACTACTTTGAAATAGTTGTTGATTGAGAGTTTCTAATAAATCTGGATGGTTATTGGGGTTAGTTATCACCTAAAAGCTGATAATGCATCCCTTTAAAAAATCAATGTATCTTCGGGACTTAAAGTTAATGATTACTAAAAGAAAATCTTACTCTTATGCGAATTCAATAGTTTCTAAAAGTTTTTCCTATGAATCAAAAGATTTTATTACTCTAAAGGATAGTAAGATGAACACTTTTAGCATGAGAAATATCAAATATCTCATTTGTCTTCTATCTTTTTATTTTGTAGAAATATTATCTAAAGTGTTTTGGTGAGGATAAACAAAAACAGAACGAGAGAGACAAAACCGTACGTGTAAAAGCAAATGAGTGTACGTTCAAAAAAGAAATGCAAGAACATACAAAAGATATAAAAAGAATAAAGCGTATGGCATGTGTCAGAAAAAGAAAGTAATAGGCAAATGAGAAAGAAAATAAGAAAAATATAGACAAAAAGAAATGCTAGTCCATATAAAATAAACAGAGTAGAAATAGACAAAAATGTTAAATAAATGCTCAAGTTTGTATTCTTGTAACACTAACTCATAGAACTCTTTATCTTAGTACCTCAAATGGCTCAACAACCTATGAGAAGTGAAGAGGAGTTGTGCCCTACTAACATGAGATTTGTTCCCAACAATAGCAACGTGAGGATAGATCCAGATGAAACATAAGATGAGCCTCTATTCCAAATCACTATGGAAATTCTCAAGCACCACACAATTTAAAACGCAATCTATTACAACTAATGCTCCTGAGATTTATATGCAACAGTTCTGACACACAACTACCAAGAATAAAAACAACAACAGATATTACTTCATCTTGGATTACCAACGCTTTAAAATTGGAGCTGACTTGTTTCGTCATGCTTTGCAAATCTCTCCAAGACAACCCAACCTACAATTTGTTCAACCACCGGTCCAAGAAGAACTTGTTACCTTCATCAAGAAATTGGGGTACGCAGATTCTCTGACAACAATTTCCCAAGTGGTGGTAAACAGACTACATCAACCTTGGAGGACATTTCTGAGCATTCTCAACAAAAGCTTAATTGGGAAGGCCTCAAAAATTGATAGAGCAAGGGAACCAATTATGTAGGGAATAATCAATTATGAAAATGTTGACTTTTCTGAGCTTATATGGAAAGATTTTTGGTTCCAAATCAACAAAGAAAGAACAAAGCCACTAAGCAAGAAATAATACCTTACCCTAGATTTACCAAACTCATCTTACAATACCTTCTATTAAAGAATCCCAACCAAAACAAATGATTAGATTCAACACCACACAGTGTCGGTAAAGAAGCACGTTTAGAGAAACTGATGTATGTTGCAAAGGGAGAACCAAAATGTAAGCCTATGTTCGAAATACCAATTCGAGAGGCAATGATAAGAAGGGAGATCAAGGAGTCTGATGCTTATGTGAATTATTTGGCTAAGTATCCACATGCACAATCTGGTACTCCTACTCCAAGAAAGGGTCAGGGTAAAGGGTATATGCATAAAGGAGATATGGAAGTCAATAAGCCTAAGAAGAAGAAAGATGCAGTTCCAAGATGATCTAGAACAATCACATTTGCTAACAATCTGTTGAAAGATCCATACCAAGCTCTTGATTATGCTAAGCTCGTCAATGAGGAAGAAAATCAACAAAGAGAAAAGAAACAAAGAAGCAAACATAAGCATGTTGCTCTTGTACTCGAGAAACAAGTCAAAAAATAAGTAGATGAAGGATACAAACACTTGAAGGTCAAACTGAAAGCAAAGGAACAAGCATCACATGACACTCAGCTACTTCTGAACTTAAAGAAACAAACAAAGGAAAGCAAGAAGCAAAGAAATCTAAAAGAAATCAGGAAGGCTCCAAGAGATGGTTCAGGTGTAGCACCAGACTCTCTAGACCATAGTGACTCTTATAATTCTGTCTAGAATTCCTCTGATGTTGACAAGACTGAAAGTGATAAAGATTCCGAACATGGAGATTAAAGTGACAAGTCTGATAATGAAGATGAAAGTACTGATTCTAAGGATGATGATTCTGATAAAGATTCTGATGATGATGAAGATCAGGCTGTAGATTTTGTGATTCGTCCACATGACAAGGAGCAAGAACAAACACAACCATAGCCTCAACTTCACCTCTTACTGTCACTGCTACCTCAGCTGAAGATGTCAATCGGTATTTGAATGACCCACCTAAAATTCAAAGGACCGCGCTGATAGATGAACCTATGTACATTGAGTCTACAACATGAACGGTTTTACCACTCTTTGAAACCATTCAAGAAACACAAGAAGATCCTACTAAAAATCTCATTGAAACTTCATCGGCTACTCCACCAATAATGACAAAGAAAAATCGAGCAAAGACACTTCTGAAAACGGCAATCCAAAAGAAGAACGATTAGATGAAGGTTGTCAAGCAAAGGATGGAAGATCACGATCAAATATTGAATGCTTTATCTCAAGACAATAATGATGAATCCATCAAGCAATCTGTTTAAGTTAACATTGTTAAAGAGTTCAAGTCTTAAGTGCCAAAGCTTCTTCCTAAAGAAGTCTCTGACTTTGTTTAACCTCGACTAGAAAGAACTGTACTTGATGTGATAAAGAAGAATTCGGTCAATCTGCTCTAGTCCACCTCCACACCAACTGCTGACACTATAGATTATGAGCTGAAACATAAACTGTATGAAAAGATGTTTGAAACAACTGCACATCTGAAACATGATAAACACCATGCTTTGTATGATGCTCTACAAGAATCAATACAAGTTGATGAACTACAAGCACGATTTGGATCAGAAAAGACCTCTATAAAGAAGCGATCTCACGATGATCATGATCCTCCTAAAAATCGTGAGGGGGAGAAAAGTATGAAGAGGCAAAAAGGTACCGGTGGGTCTTCATCTAAGAAAGGAAAAGCTAAAGAGGATACTTCCAACTATGAAAGGGTTGAAGATGCAAAAGAACCAAGACAAGAAAAAGAGCAAGAGCATAAGGTATAGCCTGATGTACTTGGTAAACATAATTATGTTTGGTTTCAGAAAGCAGAAAAGGAACTTCCAGAATAAAGCTGGTTTGATGAGCTTGTTGAGGCGGAGGAAGAGCCAGAGGAACACGAGCTTCAGAATGGTTCTGTAGTCATGTTTGACAAATGTATGAAGAAATTCCTCAACAAAGACAAGTTCACAAAAGAAGACTTGGAAGGTCCAGCATTTGGGCTCCTAAAGAACAGGTTCAAGAACATTGTCGAGCTTGAGTACAACATAGAACAGTGCCATCTTGCTTTGATAGAGAAGATTGATTGGGCTAACCCTGAAGGAAATAGGTTTCATGATGATCTAAGCAAACCATTATCCTTAGTAGGACCTCCTGGTAGAAAGACAATCCCAACGAGCTACTTTTTCAATCAAGACTTGGAATACTTAGAGTATGGAAATGAAGAAAAGAAGTATGCTCTCTCGGTGACAAAGATCAAGGCTGCCAGATATTAGCAAGAAGGGATTGAAGAAATGATTTCGTATCTTTGGAGCCCAAGTGTAACACCCCCATTTTGGTAATATAGCAGCGGAAGCTAATCTGGGGTATTACTTCATGAATCACAGACACAATCATAGAAAATGACTCAAAAGAGACATTTTTAAAAGATACGTTATCATTCATTTAAAATCAGAGTTTTACAAAGGCAGGTCTCAAAATCTAGTTACATATAATGTGAATGATAACAAGTTTTAGCCATCTTCAAGTCCATGCCACTCCATGCCATAAGTTGCTCAATTACCTGAGATAAACATGCATAAAAAGGGTCAACACAAAGGTTGAGTGAAATTCATAGGTTTGAAATGTAATAGTTGAATACAAGTTATCATAATGGAAATATTTGCATTGCAGGGACAATTATCATGGAGAACATTATTATCATGGAGAACAGTATTATCATGGAGAACATTATTATCATGGAGAACAGTATTATTACCCTAAACTCATGAATCACATAAAGAGATATTAAAGAGATATTAAGAGATATTACCCAAAGAGATATTAAAGAGATATTATGAGATACTACCCAAAGAGGTATTTGAAGAGATATTGGGAGATACTACCCAAAGAGATATTAAAGAGATATTGGGAGATACTACCAAAAGAGATATTGGGAGATAATATAGTGCGTTTGGCTACCCCAAGCATGAGTATACAAATGGGAGCCGTCACCCCTAATAGATCTATTCACAATATTCGCGTTCACTCGCAATGCAAGTAATTAATGGTTCATGATATGGAAATAATAGCACTGGAAGCTACTTAGGCGATAATATATTTGGATAGCATACATATCTGAATAGCATACATTTAGAAAACACTTGTATTCATGGTTTATAGCAGGTATCACAGGTTTATAAAGTATTCAAAAGATGGAAATATGGGGTTATGAATTCATTAAGTCTTTGAAAAGTAATCACATTTATTATAAGATAAACGAGTATGTAAAAGAGTTTGTAACAAGCATGTATCCCCCTCGCGGGTTTATAGAACATGTAAATAAGTAAAGGCGAGGTTATGAACTTCACAATATCTGTTTTAAGTACTTGTGTATATTAAAAACAATTAAGCATGTATCCCCCTCGCGGGTTTATAAAACATTAAAAAGATTGAAATGCGAGGCTATGAACTCACTAAGTCTTTGAAAAGTAATAACATTGTTATAAGATAAATGAGTATGTAAAATAGTTTGTAAACAAGCATGTATCCCCCTCATGGGTTTATAAAACATGTAAATAAGTAAAGGCGAGGTTATGAACTTCACCTTAACAAGGAAATCTGATTAACGGTAAAAGTATATCAAAGGAAAGGCGTCTGTATAGTAGTACGGCATTATCTACTCGGGCGGAAAGTATATCAACTTGAAAGGAAGCAGCTTCATCACGTAACCTGGGATAATATGTCTAGTCTTAGGAAGATTGTAATCTAGAACTTTGGTTTTAATAGTTTAATATTGTTATGAGTTTGATTGGAGAGTTGGAATTATTGTATCCTTTCTTTACCGTTCGGGCCATCATAATTCAGAGGTCATTCAGTAAACGTTTGAGGAGCTAGGGAACTTTAAATCGTAAACCCAACAACTCAGTCAGAACGTAATACCAAGATGAAACCTTTTAATATGAAGCTCCATAGTATTGTGATACGATATAATCGGTTTTAAGCGTTTTGATCAATATCTGGAAATGATAAGCACGATAAGCGTTAATTAAAGTTATGTCTTATAATGTTTTGAACATGTTTTTATACTTTTTCAAAATGTTACATTCTAGACCCTTAAGAATGAAAAATGGCAAAATATACCCTTGGAGTTTGCACTTTTACAAGTTTGGTCCTTCAAGTTTTAAAGATGTACAAAGTAAACCTTGTACTTTGGAAAGTGACATAATAGACCCTTATAGTTATAACTTTGATAAAATGACATTTTTAGTCATTTTAGTTATAAGTTTCAGAAGGTTACGATATATACCCCTTGCATGGAAATGATTTACAAAACAAGTCCAAAATTTATAATAATGATATTTTTCAATATGAAAAGTAATTTACAGGTTATAGCTTATTAATATAAGCTAAAATATGAAGATTTAACATAATGAAAGTTTAAAATAATGATTTGTTAAGCTAGGAAGCAAAACGGGTCATATTAGGGTTTTAAAACAAAAACGCGTAGGTTTTTAATTCAAATTCCTTCAAGACTTGATAAAGTGGTTATAATAACATTAGTTAAGCATGTTAGGATAGATTACAATAACATTTTATCATATTAGCTTATAGATTCAAGAAAAACATGAAATTAGGGTTTCGGGTGTACGATTTTGGATCAAAATAGAAAATGAGCATGAATTGAGTTATAAAACTTTAACAAGAGTTTATTTAGGATCATATGAACATTATAAGAGTGTAGGAGCAGGTATGAAGATCATAGAACCTGGGTTTGAGCTTATAGCTTGAAAACGGGTCGAAATCGGGACTTTTAGCTTCGTACGCCTAGAATAACAACTCCGGGGCTTCAAGGCTTCAATCTTTCTCTTGATTACTTCTCTTGGGACCTCTTAGGTACTTATTGAGCAGAGAATTGCTACTATTGTGGGTTATAGAAGAAGATGTGAGGGATGAGTTGATATGAAGAGTGTATGCACCTATTTATAGTGTTAGTAACCCTTGGAGGCCAAGAAACTTTGTGACTAAGCTAAATACAGGTGGGAGATGATTAGGACAAGCTAATAGATGACTTGATGTGGCTATGGTGCAAGGTGGAAGATTATGGGAGTGCTTTGAGGCCTTATCTCAGCCGCGGCTACTATGGTGACAAAGAGGGTAATGTGGTTTGATTTTTGGCCAATAAATGGTTCAAGTAGGTAGGTAAGCTTCTTATGGATGAAGGAGGTATGTCATGGAGGTGCTTGATTGCATGGTTAGTGTTTTAAATGGGTCAAATGGAGAAAAAGGTAGCACGGGTCAGATTTGAATTCGATTAGGGTTTTCTTGCTTAGATTTCGAGTATACTTGATTAGTAATGATGGATTAAAGATTATAAAGTTTATATTATGAGTTTACAACATTATTGGATTAGTGGTTCGAGTTTTAAAATAGGTAAAATGATGAAATGGGTCGAAAATGCAAGAAAATGTGTACACGGGTTCATAAGGCTCGTTTAGGGTTTTGAAGCTTCCAATTCGAGTACACTTGTGTTATTATGATAGATTATGGATTACAAGACTTGTATTAAGAGATAATAACAAGATTTGATTAGTGGTACAGGTTTAAAATGGGTGGAAACGAGTAAACGGGTCAATAGTTTACATTAGGGCACGTTTAGCGTTTCTTGGATTTATTTCGTGTATAATTGAAATGAAATGATGAAATGATGTTAGAATATGATTGGTAATGTTGTAAAATAAGTTATTACAACTTATTTGAGTGTTGGTTGAGGTTTAAAACGGATAAAATCAATAAACGAGTCTCGGGTTACTATATAACTCGGGTTAGGGTTTCTAGGTTTCATTTCATGAAATCTTATGAAATGAGAATGAATATAGGATGCAAATGAAGTGCATTGATTGCTTGTAACTTGTACTTGATAGATTGTATAAGTTTCTTAGGAAAAAGGAGGTTAACGGCTATTTAGGATATCGTGCATTAATGACCTTGTACATTATGCTTTAATGTTGTACCTTAATTTGGAGGGAAAGTATATTCAAATGAGATATTATATTACTTGTACATATGCTTTAGTAGCTTGTGTATTCACTTTAGATGTGTACGTTACCCAGAATTAGGGTTTAGAGGTATAAACGTTAACGGTTTAAAGCCCGTTTTGATATAACGTTGCAAATGGTACATTATATGAGTAATGTACTTTGTATAAATGATATTAAGATATTTACTTGACATATTATCATGTTTTCTTGACATATATGTAGATAAGATTGACATAGATAGGTTGTGTGAGCTCGTTTACTTTAGTTATGCAAGTTGCGTTGCATATTGAGATATTGGTAATGTAAGTAATGTAATAAAGCTAAAAATTTCTCCGTACAAATGTGATCATAATAAAATAGGTTGATTTTGCATTGATGAAAATTTTGGGTTGTTATAGTCTCCACCCCTTAAAGAAATCTCGTCCCGAGATTTAGATGAATGTTAAAGTGAGATTAGGTAATAGTTAGGAATACTTAGCACGAACTTGATTTTCATGTTAGGCTAATCAAGGTTACAAGTTCACGTGTGTAATGCATTTATAATTATGTTGCGCACCATAATTATAATTGCCTCCTTTCACACGTCTACTTATTTTCAAGACCACACCTCTTGATGACAACTAATAGAATTTCTCCAAATCTTGATATATCTTGTCAAAACCTGGGTGGATGGAATACTTCAATTTATGGGACATGTGGGTTATGGGCCCACCACACTTCCGCTGCACCATTCTGATCGTAAAGAATCGTTATTCATTAACCTTTAAAAGTCAACATCGAATAAGAATGCTATCACAAGTCTTTGTCAAAAATTTTATACCTAGTGGTATTGAAATCATTTGGCATTGTATAGTTCTTGTGTGGTTCTTGTTATTAGTTGCAGGATTATAATAGAAAATTTTTGAAATACGGAGATCATGGAATGAGTATTTTATAGACGGCTTTAGTGTTTCTAGGTGCAAAGGGTTTGAGGAAATCGGATAGTAAAAGAATTATAGTAATCCCGGATAAAGATATGAGTCATCATATTACAGGATATAGGATAGATATATTCGGGAGTAGATATAAATATGTATAACAACTTAGTGTAAATAACATAAGTTACTTATATAATAGTATAATAGTTATGTATTTTTACATACTATTCGGAAAAAGTAGTGGCATCTTCACAATTCAGAGAATGTAGTGGCACGGAGGACATTGATGGCAAAAGAAAAGTAGTTATAGTTAAGGTTTTACCCTTATTCTCTATAACCGTGAGTTCTGATACCAATCTGTAACACCCCCATTTTGGTAAATATAGCAGCGAAAGCTAATCTGGGGTATTACTTCATGAATCACAGGCACAACATAGAAAACGAATTAAAATATATGTTTTTAAAAGATACGTTATCATTCATTTAAAATCAGAGTTTTACAAAGGCAGGTCCCAAAATCTAGTTACATACAATGTGAATGATAACAAGTTTTAGCCATCTTCAAGTCCATGCCACTCCATGCCATAAGTTGCTCAATTACCTAAGATAAACATGCATAAAAAGGGTCAACACAAAGGTTGAGTGAAATTCATAGGTTTGAAATGTAATAGTTGAATACGGGTTATCATAATGGAAATATTTGCATTGCAGGGACCATTATTATGGAAAATAATATGGAAAACAGTATTATCATGGAGAACAGTTGAATGCAAGTTTAATGGTAAGTGGGTTACATTGTTATACACCAGTTATTGGTAATAATTGCAACAAATACAATTATCATGGAAAAATGGTAACATTATTATTGCATCTAAGCTCATGACATCAATACATTAACAGGGAAGATCACCGTAGTGATATTGGTTAGGGACAGATGTCCCCATGGAAAAGGTAACTTGCCAAGGTTACCTATTAGGACAAATATAGTGCGTTTGGCTACCCTATGAATGGGTATACAAACGGGAGTCGTCACCCCCAATAGATCTATTCACAATATTCGCGTTCACTCGCAATGCAAGTAATTAATGGTTCATGATATGGAAATAATGACACTGGAAGCTACTTAGGCAATAATATATCTGGATAGCATACATATCTGGATAACATACATTTAGAAAAACACTTGTATTCATGGTTTATGGCAGGTATCACAGGTTTATAAAGTATTCAAAAGATGGAAATATGGGGTTATGAATTCATTAAGTCTTTGAAAAGTAATCACATTTGTTATAAGATAAACGAGTATGTAAAAGAGTTTGTAACAAGCATGTATCTCCCTTGCGGGTTTATAAAACATGTAAATAAGTAAAGGCGAGGTTATGAACTTCACAATATCGATTTTAAGTACTTGTGTATATTAAAAACAATTAAGCATGTATCCCCCTCGCGGGTTTATAAAACATTAAAAAGATCGAAATGCAAGGCTATGAACTCACTAAGTCTTTGAAAAGTAATAACATTGTTATAACATAAATGAGTATGTAAAAGAGTTTATAAACAAGCATGTATCCCCCTCGCGGGTTTATAAAACATGTAAATAAGTAAAGGCGAGGTTATGAACTTTACCTTAACAGGGAAATCTGATTAACGGCAAAAGTATATCAAAGGAAAGGGGTCTGTATGGTAGTACGACCTTATCTACTCGAGCGGAAAGTATATCAACTTGAAAGGAAGCAGCTTCGTCACGTAACCTGGGATAATATGTCGAGTCTTAGGAAGATTGTAATCTAGAACTTTGGTTTTAATAGTTTAATATTGTTATGAGTTTGATTGGAGAGTTTAGAATTATTGCATCACCGTTTGCGCCATCGTAATTCAGAGGTTATTCAGTAAACGTTTGAGGAGCTAGGGCACTTTAAATTGTCAACCCAACAACTCAGTCAGAACGTAATACCAAGATGAAACCTCTTAATATGAAGCTCCCTAGTATTGTGATACGATATAATTGGTTTTAAGCGTTTTGATCAATATCTGAAAATGATAAGCACGACAAGCGTTAATTAAAGTTATGTCTTATAATGTTTTGAACACGTTTTTATAATTTTTCAAAATGTTACATTTTAGACCCTTAAGAATGAAAAATGGCAAAATATACCCTTGGAGTTTTCACTTTTACGAGTTTGGTCCTTCGAGTTTAAAAGATGTACAAAGTAAACCTTGTACTTTAGAAAGTGACATAATAGACCCTTATAGTTATAACTTTTATAAAATGACATTTTCAGTCCTTTTAGTTATCAGTTTCAGAAAGTTACGATATATACCCCTTGCATGGAAATGATTTACAAAACAAGTCCAAACTTCATAATAATGATATTTTTCAATATGAAAAGTAATTTACAGGTTATAACTTATTAACATAAGCTAAAATATGAAGATTTAACATAATGAAAGTTTAAAATAACGATTTGTTAAGCTAGGAAGCAAAACGGGTCATATTAGGGTTTTAAAACGAAAACGCGTAGGTTTTTAATTCAAATTCCTTTAAGACTTGATAAAGTGGTTATAATAACATTAGTTAAGCATGTTAGGATAGATTATAACAACATTTTATCATATTAGCTTATAGATTCAAGAAAAACATGAAATTAGGGTTTCGGGTGTACGGTTTTGGATCAAAATGGAAAATGAGCATGAATTGAGTTATAAAACTTTAACAAGAGTATATTTAGGATCATATGAACATTATAAGAGTGTAGGAGCAGGTATGAAGATCATAGAACCTGGGTTTGAGCTTATAGCTTGGAAACGGGTCGAAATCAGGACTTTTAGCTTCGTACGCCTAGAATAACGACTCCGGGGCTTCAAGGCTTCAATCTTTCTCTTGATTACTTTTCTTGGGACCTCTTAGGAACTTATTGAGCAGAGAATTGCTGCTATTGTGGGTTATAGAAGAAGATGTGGGGGATGAGTTGATATGAAGAGTGTATGCACCTATTTATAGTGTTAGTAACCCTTGGAGGCCAAGAAACTTTGTGACTAAGCTAAAGACAGGTGGGAGATGATTAGGACAAGCTAATAGATGACTTGAAGTGGCTATGGTGCAAGGTGGAAGATTGTGGGAGTGCTTTGTGGCCTTATCTCAGCCGCGGCTGCTATGGTGACAAAGAGGGTGATGTGGTTTGATTTTTGGCCAAGAAATGGTTCAAGTAGGTGGGTAAGCTGCTTATGGATGAAGGAGGTGTGTCATGGAGGTGCTTGATTGCATGGTTAGTGTTTTAAATGGGTCAAATGGAGAAAAAGGTGTCGCGGGTCAGATTTGAATTCGATTAGGGTTTTCTTGCTTAGATTTCGAGTATACTTGATTAGTAATGATGGATTAATGATTATAAAGTTTATATTATGAGTTTACAACATTATTGGATTAGTGGTTCGAGTTTTAAAATAGGTAAAATGATGAAATGGGTCGAAAATGCAAGAAAAGGTGTACACGGGTTCATAAGGCTCGTTTAGGGTTTTTAAGCTTCCAATTCGAGTACACTTGTGTTATTATGATAGATTATGGATTGCAAGACTTGTATTAAGAGTTAATAACAAGATTTGATTGGTGGTACGGGTTTAAAATGGGTGGAAACGAGTAAACGGGTCAATAGTTCACATTAGGGCACGTTTAGGGTTTCTTGGATTTATTTCATGTATAATTGAAATGAAATGATGAAATGATGATAGAATATGATTGGTAATGTTGTAAAACAAGTTATTACAACTTATTTGAGTGTTGGTTGAGGTTTAAAAAGGATAAAAATCAATAAACAGGTCTCAGGTTACTATATAACTCGGGTTAGGGTTTCTAGGTTTCATTTCATGAAATCTTATGAAATGAGAATGAATATAGGATGCAAATTAAGTGCATTGATTTCTTGTAACTTGTACTTGATAGATTGTACAAGATTCTTAGGAAAACAGAGGTAAAACAGCTATTTTGGATATCGTGCATTAATGACTTGTACATTATGCTTTAAATTACTTGTACCTTAATTTGGAGGGAAAGTATATTCAAATGAGATGTTATATTACTTGTACATATGCTTTAGTAGCTTGTGTATTCACTTTAGATGTGTACATTACCCAGAATTAGGGTTTAGAGGTATAAACGTTAACGGTTTAAAGCCCGTTTTGATATAACATTGCAAATGGTACATTATATGAGTAATGTACTTTATATAAATGATATTAAGATATTTACTTGACATATTATCATGTTTGCTTGACATATATGTAGATAGGATTGACATAGATAGGTTGTGTGAGCTCGTTTACTTTAGTTATGCAAGTTGCGTTGCATATTGAGATATTGGTAATGTAAGTAATGTAATAAAGCAAAAAATTTCTCTATACAAATGTGATCATAATAAAATAGGTTGATTTTGCATTGATGAAAATTTTGGGTTGTTATACCAAGCATTTAAAAGTACAACAAATATGTTGAGTTGGGTATTCACCACTAGAATTAACACCGTCAGTGGTTCTACAAAGCGAACATTGGACAGAAGTCACGTGATGAAGTTTACTCAAAGATTATTATCATCAGCGGTCAAAGCATTAAAGTTAACAGGAAGTATGTGTATACATATTTGGAGGTGATAGTGGTCAATAGAACAGATCAAAAGGAGTATATGTTTGCAGAGGCCGACTTCCCATATTTGAACCAAAACGACATTGAGGATTTGTATCTGCTCAAGATTCAGAACAAGATTCATAACATCAATGGCGTGGATGAATTTGATTTGATTAATTCTCTTCAACTCTACATCCAAAGAATATTGATCAAGAAAAGAGTAGAAGATGTTCAGCTGGGAGTCGAAAGCTATCAAACAAAGATCAATCTGACTAAACCATAGTTCATGGAAGGATGTCTCCATTAGAAAGCGTTGTATACTACTCTGAGACACCCCAGAGGCATTGTGTATGAAGGGACTGACAACAGCAAAATGCTTATGAAAACTGATGAGATTGATGTGTGGTGATTGCAAACCGAAGTTTTACAACCCTCCTAGGCAGTGTACCTAACCGTTGTAGCGTAGTATAGGCAAGACTCGGGGAATTATTATAATTCTCTAGGGGAATAGTTGGGGTAGGCTCGAATCGAATGTCATAAAGGTTTAAGGATTGAGGGAAGATTATTTTTGTGTTTTTATATATTATGAAATCAAGTAAAATCTTGGTTTTAAAGGTGTTTGATTAAACTAAACTACTCCTAATTATATACTAATTGCAGAAAAGTAAAAGTGATGGAAAACCCTTATGGTTAAACAAATGTGTTTACCTAATCATGCACTACTCCCTAGTTAATATCTCTCGTTTCATTGCCCGCCCCCTTCGTTAATGGAATGTGTAAGTATCTAATAAATTAAACACCTAACTCGAAATCCACCTAAATGGCAAGGTAGTATGAAGACTGTTGCGTAGGTATCATCTAACCTAGCCGTGTTTCCAGTTACATACAATGTGAATGATAACAAGTTTTAGCCATCTTCAAGTCCATGCCACTCCATGCCATAAGTTGCTCAATTACCTGAGATAAACATGCATAAAAAGGGTCAACACAAAGGTTGAGTGAAATTCATAGGTTTGAAATGTAATAGTTGAATACGGGTTATCATAATGGAGATATTTGCATTGCATGGACAATTATTATGGAAAACAATATGGAAAACAGTATTATCATGGAGAACAGTTGAATGCAAGTTTAATGGTAAGTGGGTTACGTTGTTATACACCCATTATTGGTAATAATTACAACGAATACAATTATCATGGAAAAATGGTAACATTATTATTGCATCTAAGCTCATGACACTAATACGTTAACAAGGAAGATCACCGTAGTGATATTGGTTAGGGACAGATGTCCCCGTAGAAAAAGTAACTTGCCAAGGTTACCTATTAGGACAAATATAGTGCGTTTGGCTACCCCAAGCATGAGTATACAAACGGGAGCCGTCACCCCCAATAAATCTATTCACAATATTTGCGTTCACTCGCAATGCAAGTAATTAATGGTTAATGATATGGAAATAATGACACTGGAAGCTACTTAGGCAATAATATATCTGGATAGCATACATATCTGGATAACATACATTTAGAAAACACTTGTATTCATGGTTTATAGCAGGTATCACAGGTTTATAAAGTATTCAAAAGATGGAAATATGGGGTTATGAATTCATTAAGTCTTTGAAAAGTAATCACATTTGTTATAAGATAAACGAGTATGTAAAAGAGTTTGTAACAAGCATGTATCCCCCTTGCGGGTTTATAAAACATGTAAATAAGTAAAGGCGAGGTTATGAACTTCACAATATCGGTTTTAAGTACTTGTGTATATTAAAAACAATTAAGCATGTATCCCCCTCGCGGGTTTATAAAACATTAAAAAGATTGAAATGCGAGGCTATGAACTCACTAAGTCTTTGAAAAGTAATCACATTGTTATAAGATAAATGAGTATGTAAAAGAGTTTGTAACAAGCATGTATCCCCCTCGCGGGTTTATAAAACATGTAAATAAGTAAAGGCGAGGTTATGAACTTTACCTTAACAGGGAAATCTGATTAACGGCAAAAGTATATCAAAGGAAAGGCGTCTGTATGGTAGTACGACGTTATCTACTCGGGCGGAAAGTATATCAACTTGAAAGAAAGCAGCTTCGTCACGTAACCTGGGATAATATGTCGAGTCTTAGGAAGATTGTACTCTAGAACTTTGATTCTAAGAGTTTAATATTGTTATAAGTTTGATTGGAGAGTTTGGAATTATTGTATCACCGTTTGGGCCATCATAATTCAGAGGTCATTCAGTAAACGTTTGAGGAGCTAGGGCACTTTAAATTGTAAACCCAACAACTCAGTCAGAACGTAATACCAAGATGAAACCTCTTAATATGAAGCTCCCTAGTATTGTGATACGATATAATCGGTTTTAAGCGTTTTGATCAATATCTGGAAATGATAAGCACGACAAGCGTTAATTAAAGTTATGTCTTATAATGTTTTGAACATGTTTTTATACTTTTTCAAAATGTTACATTTTAGACCCTTAAGAATGAAAAATGGCAAAATATACCCTTGGAGTTTGCACTTTTACGAGTTTGGTCCTTCAAGTTTAAAAGATGTACAAAGTAAACCTTGTACTTTAGAAAGTGACATAATAGACCCTTATAGTTATAACTTTGATAAAATGACATTTTCAGTCCTTTTAGTTATAAGTTTCAGAAAGTTACGATATATACCCCTTGCATGGAAATGATTTACAAAACAAGTCCAAAATTCATAATAATGATATTTTTCAATATGAAAAGTAATTTACAGGTTATAGCTTATTAATATAAGCTAAAATATGAAGATTTAACATAATGAAAGTTTAAAATAACGATTTGTTAAGCTAGGAAGCAAAACGGGTCATATTAGGGTTTTAAAACGAAAACGCGTAGGTTTTTAATTCAAATTCCTTTAAGACTTGATAAAGTGGTTATAATAACATTAGTTAAGCATGTTAGGATAGATTATAACAACATTTTATCATATTAGCTTATAGATTCAAGAAAAACATGAAATTAGGGTGTCGGGTGTACGGTTTTGGATCAAAATGGAAAATGAGCATGAATTGAGTTATAAAACTTTAACAAGAGTTTATTTAGGATCATATGAACATTATAAGAGTGTAGGAGCAGGTATGAAGATCATAGAACCTGGGTTTGAGCTTATAGCTTGGAAACGGGTCAAAATCGGGACTTTTAGCTTCGTACGCCTATAATAACGACTCCGAGGATTCAAGGCTTCAATCTTTCTCTTGATTACTTCTCTTGGGACCTCTTAGGAACTTATTGAGCAGAGAATTGCTGCTATTGTGGGTTATAGAAGAAGATGCGGGGGATGAGTTGATATGAAGAGTGTATGAATCTATTTATAGTGTTAGTAACCCTTGGAGGCCAAGAAACTTTGTGACTAAGCTAAAGATAGGTGGGAGATGATTAGGACAAGCTAATATATGACTTGAAGTGGCTATGGTGCAAGGTGGAAGATTGTGGGAGTGCTTTGTGGCCTTATCTCAGTCGCGGCTGCTATGGTGACAAAGAGGGTGATGTGGTTTGATTTTTGGCCAAGAAATGGTTCAAGTAGGTGGGTAAGATACTTATGGATGAAGGAGGTGTGTCATGGAGGTGCTTGATTGCATGGTTAGTGTTTTAAATGGGTCAAATGGAGAAAAAGGTGTCGCGGGTCAGATTTGAATTCGATTAGGGTTTTCTTGCTTAGATTTCGAGTATACTTGATTAGTAATGATGGATTAATGATTATAAAGTTTATATTATGAGTTTACAACATTATTGGATTAGTGGTTCGAGTTTTAAAATAGGTAAAATGATGAAATGGGTCAAAAATGCAAGAAAAGGTGTACACGGGTTCATAAGGCTCGTTTAGGGTTTTTAAGCTTCCAATTCGAGTACACTTGTGTTATTATGATAGATTATGGATTGCAAGACTTGTATTAAGAGTTAATAACAAGATTTGATTGGTGGTACGGGTTTAAAATGGGTGGAAACGAGTAAACGGGTCAATAGTTCACATTAGGGCACGTTTAGGGTTTCTTGGATTTATTTCATGTATAATTGAAATGAAATGATGAAATGATGATAGAATATGATTGGTAATGTTGTAAAATAAGTTATTACAACTTATTTGAGTGTTGGTTGAGGTTTAAAACGGATAAAAATCAATAAACGGGTCTCGGGTTACTATATAACTCGGGTTAGGGTTTCTAGGTTTCATTTCATGAAATCTTATGAAATGAGAATGAATATAGGATGAAAATGAAGTGAATTGATTGCTTGTAACTTGTACTTGATAGATTGTACAAGATTCTTAGGAAAACAGAGGTAAAACGGCTATTTTAGATATCGTGCATTAATGACTTGTACATTATGCGTTAAATGACTTGTACCTTAATTTAGAGGGAAAGTATATTCAAATTAGATGTTATATTACTTGTAAATATTCTTTAGTAGCTTGTGTATTCACTTTAGATGTGTACATTACCCAGAATTAGGGTTTAGAGGTATACGATAATGGTTTAAAGCCCGTTTTGATATAACATTGCAAATGGTACATTATATGAGTAATGTACTTTATATAAATGATATTAAGATATTGACTTGACATATTATCATGTTTGCTTGACATATATGTAGATAGGATTGACATAGATAGGTTGTGTGAGCTCGTTTACTTTAGTTATGCAAGTTGCGTTGCATATTGAGATATTGGTAATGTAAGTAATGTAATAAAGCGAAAAATTTCTCTGTACAAATGTGATCATAATAAAATAGGTTGATTTTGCATTGATGAAAATTTTGGGTTGTTATACCAAGCATTTAAAAGTACAACAAATATGTTGAGTTGGGTATTCACCACTAGAATTAACACCGTCAGTGGTTCTACAAAGCGAACATTGGACAGAAGTCACGTCATGAAGTTTACTCAAAGATTATTATCATCAGCGGTCAAAGCATTAAAGTTAACAAGAAGTATGTGTATACATATTTGGAGGTGATAGTGGTCAAAAGAACAGATCAAAAGGAGTATATGTTTGCAGAGGCCGACTTCCCATATTTGAACCAAAACGACATTGAGGATTTGTATCTGCTCAAGATTCAGAACAAGATTCATAACATCAATGGCGTGGATGAATTTGATTTGATTAATTCTCTTCAACTCTACATCCAAAGAATATTGATCAAGAACATAGTAGAAGATTTTCAGCTAGGAGTTAAAAGCTATCAGACAAAGCTCAATCTGACTAAACCATAGTTTATGGAAGGATGTCTCCATTAGAAAGTGTTGTATAATACTCCGAGTCATCCCAGAGGCATTGTGTATGAAGGGACTGACAACAGCAAAATGCTTATGAAAACTGATGAGATTGATGTGTGGTGATTGCAAACCGAAGTTTTACAATCATCCTAGGCAGTGTACCTAATCGTTGTAGTGTAGTAAAGGTAAGACTCGTAGGATTGATCGTTCTTGAGGGGAATAGTTTGGGTAGGCTCGAATCGAATGTCACTAAGGTCTAAGGATTGAGGGAAGATTATTTTTGTGATTTTATATTTTATGAAAGCAAGTAAAATCTCAGGTTTGAATGGGGTTTGATTAAACTAATTACTACTCCTAATTATGTTCTAATTTATAGAAAAGTAAATGTGATGGAAAACTCTTATGGTTAAACAAATGTGTTCACCTAATAAAAACCAACTCAATCTTGGAGTTGGCTCAAAACGTATAGTCTTTTCGATCGATTCAGGAATGAAACATTCTTATTCTAACAATGATACATGTTTTAGCATTGATGTCATTAATGAAATATTAGAAGAAGATTTTGATTCTCTACTCGATGAAGGAAGCAAAATCCTTTATTTCATCAAAGGAACTCCCCTCGAAGATAAAATCTTTGCTGAATTTGATGAATTCATAGCCATGAATATCAAAGAAAATACTGAACCCAAAATCAATAAAGAAATAGCTTTTGAAAAAATCACATTCGATACAGACTATAAAATCAAGAAATCTCTAGAACCTCCTACGGATCTTAAACTCAAACCTTTTCATGATCACCTGGAATACGCATTCTTGGAAGAACCTTCTTTTCTTCCTATGATCATTTCATCTTAGCTCTCTGAACAAAACAAAGATAAGCTCATCTTTGTTCTTAAAAGACACAAGCAAACTTTTGCTTAGAAAACAACAGACATTCCTCGTATCTGTTTGTCTTTCTGTAAACATAAAATTCAACTTCTAGATGACAAAAAACCAGATGTTCAAAAGCAAAGATGATTAAACCTAAACATGAAATAGTTAAACTCCTTGATACTGGAATAATATATCCAATCGCTAATAGCCCTTGGGTAATCCCCATCTATTGTGTCCCAAAGAAAGGTGGTATCACAACAAATGAAAAAGATGAACTGGTCCCAACTAGAACCATTACGGGTTGGCGAGTTTGTATTGACTATCGTAAACTCAATGAAGCAACCGCGAAAGATCACTTTTCATTGCCATTAATGAATCAAATGCTAGAAAGACTCGGAGGAAATAAATACTTATGTTTCCTCGATGGTTTTTCTTGATATTTCCAAATACCAAACGATCCTATGGATCAATCAAAAACTACCTTAACTTGCCCTTTCGAAACATACGCTTATAGGCACATGCCTTTTTATCTTTGCAATGCACCATCTACTTTTCAGAGGTACATGTTAGCAATCTTTCATGACATGATCGAAGAATATGTGGAAGTATTCATGGACGATTTCTCTGTCTTTGGAAACTCTTTCAATAATTATCTCTACAATATCGACAAAATGCTCAAACACTGTAAAGAAGCAAGTCTTATGCTAAATTGGGAAAATGTCACTTCATGATTAAAGAAGAAATTGTTCTCGGACATAAAGGGTTCGAAGCAGGACTTAAGGTTGACAAAGCAAAAATCAACGTAATCTCTAAACTTCCACCCCTAATAATGTGAAAGGTATTAGAAGCTTTTTGGGACATGCCGGATTTTTCCGACGTTTTATAAAAGACTTCTCTGAAATTGCCCGTCCTCTAACAAAATTGCTTGAAAAAGATACTCCATTTGATTTTAATGATGAATGTCACAAAGCATTCAATTCTTTAAAATAAAAACTCACATGCACTCCAGTAATCATAAGCCCAAATTGGAATCTCCCATTTGAGCTGATGTGTGATGCAAGTGAATTCGCAGTTGGAGCAGTCTTAGGACAAAAAGATGTAAAACATTTTCACCCCATCTATTTTGCAAGTAAAACTCTAAATGCAGCTCAGCAAAATTATACAGTGATAGAAAAAGAACTCATGGCTGTAGTTTTTGCATTTTATAAATTCAGACCCTATATGGTGTTATCCAAAATAGTTGTCTACATTGACCACTTATCTCTTAGACACTTATTCAAAAAGGAAGATACTAAACCACATGTCATACGTTGGATATTGTTATTGGAAGAATTTGATATAAAAATAAAAGACAAAAAAGGTGTAGAAAATATTGCCTCCGATCACTTATCTTGAATTGAAAATGAGGAGACAAGTGAAGATGATGAAAATGATTATAACTTTCCTGGTGAAACCCTTATGGAAATTAATACCAAAGAAATACCATGGTTTGCAGACTTTGCAAACTATTTGGTAGGAGAAATTATACCTAAAGGGATGATGTATCAACAAAAAAATAAATTCTTCTCTGATTTAAAAAACTACTTTTGGGAAGAACTACATCTTTTCAAAGTATGTCCTGACGGTATGATTAGACGCTGTGTCTTAGGACCAGAAACTCATACTATTCTAGATCAATGTCACCACGGACCTACCGGTAGACATTATGGACCCACAACAACAGCTAAAAAAGTCATAGATTCTGGATTTTATTGGCCTACTATTATAAAAGAAGCTCATACTCTAGTTTTCCTATACAACGCATGTCAAAAACTAGAAATATATCCAAAAGAGATGAAATGCCATTAAATAGCATCTAGTATGCGAAGTTTTTGACATCTAGGGTATAGACTTATGTGACCATTCTCAAAATCATAAAAATTGAAATATATCTTAGTCGCTGTAGATTATGTATCCAAGTGGGATGAATGTTGATCCCACGCCTTGATCGATTCTTTACGTAGTAAAGAGTTTGTTACCTTGGAAGAATCCAAAATAACAAAGATTGAGACTTTGTATGTATACCAAAGTGTATGCGGAATCTACACTTTGATACTCTAGAGATGTTTATTAATGGAACAGTAATAACCAAAACAAACAATGAACACTAAACACACTGCTTCAATATTATTAGAATAATACGAGTACTCTTGAAGTACTGGGGTTACAAACCTTGAAGCTATTACAATTTTTCTCTCTAAGTATTTCTATCACTTGAAAAGTATATCTATTCTAAAACTTAGGATCTCCTTTTATAGAACACAAGGAGTCCTTTACAAAGATAACAGCCTATCTTTTAGGATCAGTTACAATTCAAATATAAACATCCCGAAATAATCTCCATGCATCCTTATCTTCAATTCAGCAGCTTTGACCATCAGCAGTACTAACTCTTTTCTACTAGCAGTATTAATTAACACTGGCAGTACTAAGTTTGTACTGGCAGTACTAACTCCATTAGTACTGTTGGCAGTATTAAGTCTTGTGAAGATTTATTCCTAACAATCCTCCCCTAAACTTGTGATTGTCCTTCAAATCATCAAGTTTCTTCTGAATAAAATCTTCTAGTCTTCTTCCTCTGCTGATGATTCTTTCAAACATTTCTTTCACTTCTGCACTTGAGATCTTATAAACCTTAGAAGTTCAATTGCCTGTGAACTCTCATGATCAACCTCTAATTTCTTCTTCAACATCTTGGAAATCATTTCTTGGCTTAAAGGATATTTCTTCTCTGTCAACATATGAATTGCTAACCCATTCTCCATCAACAAAATGTGAATACCACAAAAATCATATAATCTCCAGCTTAACAACTTGTATTCATGCTGATCTTTCCAAATCTCATCATCTTCATCAGGCTCAAACAAAGTATGTAAATCTCCCCAAAGCATCAGATCAAATCCTTCTGGTCTTGAAGTCTTCCCAAGACATCCCAATACGGGTATCGTCAGTTGAGTCCATACGGCGTCATTGATTGTCTCGACGTTATCCGTCTTTATTTTATTGCACTTTAAAAAAATTATTGTTAGATTTTGAATATGGCGTATTCACTAAACTGATACGCTGTATCCACCAGTCTGACCCGTAATTAGTTCATTTATATGTAGTTTAAATTAAGAATACGGTTCCAAGATAGGACAGCACTTGTTCTTCTATATTTACTACAGACCACAAGAAAAGAAATACTCGTCGAAGGTTGGTGGAATGCATATTTTCTGGAATTCTATATGTATGTTGTTCGTGCTAGGATTCATACGCTTTTTTAGCACACAATTTTGCTCATAAACATAACTTGGAGAATCTACCGAGCAAATATCAGGGGAGTTTCGCATTCTAATTCTTTTTAATTACCGTATTTAATGTTGTATATATACAACAAGGACGTTGTATAATTGAAGTGGGGGGATGGAATTAGAATGTTTACTTGTCCTATTTTTCATAATAAAAAGCTTAAATTATGCTCAAATTCAAATAAAATTCAAGCTTACTTTTGTGAAATTACTTGATACATAACCCTGCAACAATAACCCTTAATCTCTTGTTAGAATATTTTAGAGGATTTAACCTTTTCTCGTTTCTAAATGTTTACCCTTAATTCCACAAAATATGAGTGTTCGGGTGATGTTGTCGACATTTAGAACTTAGGCTTAGTATATCTTTCGAGACCACATTGATATTATATGGATTTAGATGGAGTAACTTGTTTAAATTGGTAAATTTAGCTAATTAGTTTTCATGTTTGCTTATCAAGTCTAAAAAGCCAAACAGTTTAGCTCTTTAAGTCTTAGTGTAAAAAGCCAAAACTGTTAACTTAATTCAGCTTATTTTTAGCTTATTTTAGGTTTTTATAAAAAGTCATTTCACAAAAGTTGCTTATTTCAGTTGTATAAAACTTTTTCAAAAATAAATTTTCAAAAATAAAAACACTTGGGATATTGGGAAGTCAAGGGTGAGCAAGGCTCGAACCCCTGACCTCAACCAGCCTCAACCAAGCATTTAACACCACACTTCACTACCACACTGCCCTTGGGTCTTTTCCGGTTATAGCTTGCAACATTAAATACTTAACCCTTGTTTTAGCCATTTAGCTTATCAACCTATTTTAGCTTAATACCAGCTTATTCAAATAAGCGGGTAACTCCGTTTTATTTTTCTTAAATTCAGCATTGTTAAAGTACTTTTTGTAACTTTTTTAGATTTTTTATAAATAGTTTAGTATTTTTAATATTTGATTTAGATAAAAACTGTTTTTTATTCATAATAAATTAAATAAAAGTCAAAAAACTATAACTCTTTTTTCTAAAAAATTTATTAATCATTTAGGATTGTTAAAAATTAAATTTGCATTTTTAGGGTTAAATTTGTAGAATTTAGTTTTTTAAAGAACGAGATTTGAATCCCGTTATCGTTTTTAGTGTTTTAGCCTTAATTGCTTTTATTTTTAGCATGCCTTTACTTGTTTTTACATTTGTATTATAGAAATAGAATCCAAATAAAAAATCTTTAAAACATTCACACGCGCGATCACAAACTTATTTACGATTTTCAAATTCGCACCTCGTCAGGAAATGTTCCGGGAAGTTTTTTTTAGGATTTTACTTTGGGTAAAAGTGAAACTTCTTAAAAGCCTCTTGGAATACTTACTCTCTATATTTAATTGATATTATCCTATTAAATATTTATATTATATATATTTATATATACTAAAGGATACAAGTCACTAACCGTTGGTTAAATTCGAATGGGGATGTGCTCGAACACACATGTCTATCCTAGCGTTCCGGGTGTGTATGTGTGCTTCAGCTGCCTTGTTGGAGTGGTACTTCTGGTGAAAGATTGTAGAATGATCAAACCGTATGCCTTTCTATACAAAAACCCATATTTACCTTTATAAACTTGTTACTCCTTAGCTTTAGTGGCGGAGATGTGTATCATTGCCAAGCTTATGATAGAATACTTGTCACGACCGAGCAATTGAGCGAATTAGTTACATGTTACCACATATATTAGTTGAGTGATTTGAGTGTTTTCATCTTCCTATTTCGTGAGGTGTTTGGTTGTGTACTTGTAATAGATTGAAAAAGTAATTTAACGGAAAATATCCTTAGGGATATATTTTTATAAACTTCTAAAGGCTACTTGAGGTCAAGTAGGATTCAAGTGGGGGGATATTTAATGACATCAAATAACATCTATTTTATAGCATCATTTATCCCATGTTATTAACCCATTTTGTATAGTTATTGCAAAGAATTGTTACTTAATCATTTATATTTGAGAATTACAGTAATTATGGAGTAATTGGTGAAAGTTAGCAAAAGGCACGCATTCTAAAGATATTTTGAAGATTACTATTCTGAAGACCAATATGCCGTATCGGAACAAATTTTTTATAAAGGATTCATGAAGTCCTTTATCAGCAACAAAAACAAGAAGAAAATTACTCATTTTTGTAGTGCCTTTATACTTGTAGGGCAGCAACCCTTTGCCTAAAGATCTTTAGACGTTTTTGTAAACAAATTTTTGTTTGTTTTTGATGGCTAGCAACTCTTGCTATGGTCATCGGATGTTCATATCCCTCTTTTTCAAGGCTAGATTTATATCTATTGGTAAGTCTAAGGATAGATTTATCAATGTCAGAAATATATTCTTGTGTTTCAAGAATTTCTTGTTGTAAATCTTTAAAAATATTTTTTAGATGAGCTGGATTAGTCATTTTGTAAAAGATTTTTTTTTAAATTTTTTATTTTCTTTTATGTTTTGTAAGAAAAAGGTCATTATGTAAATATTTGAGAAATTTACTCTAAATTGAAGATTATACCAATTCGTAAGCCGTCACAACGGTGTTCTTTGATGGCGTAAAAGCAAGCCTGGTCTTTTTGATGCTTTTGTCTTTTTCCCCCCACGGCCAGCTGCCTTTTTGGTACTTGTTGACATGGTTGCATTCATACTCTGTCACAATTAATAGACCATATGTCGCCGATGTGATGAGAAAACTTTGTTTTATTCATACGAGAAGTATCCACAAATGAGGATACTCATAATATCTTACATAATAGAACCCTTTTTCAGGGTTTCTACTCACTACTACATTTGAAAGATAGTAATTTACAATTATAGTTGTCTTAAGGACTTTTTGCGGTCCAAGACGTGGAATGCCTTCAACTCTAGAGAGAGGTGATCCTCTTATAGGGAGAGGACCGTGAGGCACTAACTTAACCAAAGTTACTTTTCCTCACGATTAGTGACTGCCTCTTAACTTGAAGAAGGAATCTCTTTAATAAAGAGTAAAGTAGACAATATTGAACGCCTAACTTTGGCAATTTTTTTCTTATGTAGGCTATCCCTTTAAAGAAATGATTCTTCAACGGGTATATAAGGGCTTCTTTTGGTTGAAGTGGAGGGACCTCCGCTTCTTTTCAATCTTCATTCTGTATACTTTACATTAGAATAGTCATGAATGTTCTTCGAAATCAAAACAACTGTCTTCATATTTGCAAAAAGCTCTTTGGGTTGTAATAGCCCATCAATGGTATTGTGGAGAAAATGGTATTCATATTGCGTTAAAAATTGAATATCTGTGCTTTCCCAGCTTCATTTTGCGTAACTGATAACTATGTCAATAGAGAATCGAGCACAATTAACCTTTCTGTTTTCTTCAGTTATGGCCTTGAATAATTATTTTGAAGAATTATTTCTGAAATTCTCTTAAGACCTTGAACTCTTTGGCTCTTGATGACTTCGAGAAATGGATTTTGTAACTTATCTTCCATAGCTTTTGAGAAATGTAAATTCTCATTACTTTTGGCAAGACCTATTTCCATACAATGATATGGAGAATAGTTTTCTTCATGATTCCAATCAGGGATAGAACTTGTGACCTTGATGTAAATCTTTTTGTCTTGAGCTTTTAAGACATTCTTTCTGAATCTCTTGATTGCTTCAAAAATAGAGCTGTGAAACTCTTTTATTTCTAGTAAATTATTACTAGGGTATATGTTATCAATTAATCCTGCACGGAATGCTTGATAAATTAATTGAGGATCGGATCCTTCAATGAAGTTGTACAAGCTCTTAGTTGGCTTGTCTGTTGTGTAGAATCTTTCATTAATGAAATCTTGTTGACAGGCAGATCGAGCCTTATTCCATATTTGAACAAATTCTTGAAAATGTACAATTGGTTCGAGCCCAATTGGTTCTTCTTTAAGGAATCTTTGATCCCTTGCTGCTTCTCTTCTTTTGTTAATCAAAGGGTTTATCTTTGGTCTGAGGAGAGGAGTAGCCTTCTTTGCTTCACCATAAAGTCTTAATTCCATCTGAGCTTGCTCAAGCGTTCTGAACTTTTTGTTGGTGGATTTATCTTCTTGACATATTTTTTGGGTTTCACCCCAAGTTGTGTAGATGCCAGAACGTGGTCCTTTGAACACGACATAATATCTTTCTTCTTCCTTTTTAGCTGCTTTTAGGTAATCGGGTTTGAGTACCAGTTCCTGCATAAGAGGGTTAGTAGCTAAATTTGTCATTTTACTTTTGCCGAAAGTAGACGGACTGGGATAAACCAGTTTACTGTTTAAGCTCAATGAAGAACTAAGACCAGTATTATCTTTATTTATGCTTTTTAGCAAAGCATCAGCTCTTAACGGATTTATTAAGTCTTTACCAGTTGCCGTTTGCACTGGACTAGTTGTAGTTTTTAGAGTTTCCTCTTCCGGCACTTCAATAGCCGTTGTTGGATTGTTAAACAATCGAAGTCTTTCTTGTACTGATTGTAACTGAATCAATAGCATTTTTTCTTCTAAAATCAAATCTTGTTTGATTTTTTCCATTGTTATTGGGTTTTTATAACAAGGTTTTTCTCTCTTACTTCTCACTTTTAGAGTGTGATGGTGTTTGATTTGTGTGAGAAAACGTTGGCTGCAACGTTCTTTTTATAGAGCTCGTGAAGAGCATTGATGTCATGGATGACGTCAATTGTTTTTGAAATCTCGTGTGAGGCAATCTGCCAATACATTTTTATTTCCTGGCAAATGTTCAGTTTTGAAGGAATAGTGACTGAACCAAGCCTGCCATCTTACTAGACGACCTTGTTTACTATCACCTGCAAATAGGTATTTCGAAGAAATAAGTTAAAGTATTGTTATACTGTCCGCACCAAAAAGAACTAGGGGTAAGATAAGCACTGAATTTTGAAATGACTTTATAACCGCCAATAATCTTTTTCATTGCTAGGTAATTCGTTTTCTGCTGCTTTGAAGCTTCCGAAGTGTACCGCAAATTTTTTCATTGTTGTCTGGGATTTGCTTTTAAACTTCCTCCCTATATACTTAGTTAGTTGGGTTCTGACGCATCATTCAATAATAAGAAAATCTGCGTTTGAAGGAAGATATAGTTTAGAAAAACTGTCAAATTTTTCTAATCTTTTGATATAGTCGTATCGTACGACTGAGTTCCAGTTCCAACCAATATCCTTTTTGAGTTTTCCTTGTAAAGGTTGTCTCATTTTTGCAAGTTTTTCAATATATGTTTCTGCGTAAGTTAAAACTCCTAGAAACCTTTGTAATTGTTTTTTGTCTTCTAAAACATCTGGAAAATTGTGTAAATGTTCTAAAATATGTTTTTTGTGGACTAAGTTAGTTCCTAGATCATTTCTAGACCTAAAAAGTTTGATCTAGTTTAAAAAGCTTGGCTTTCATTTTTTGAAAGGATTATACAAGTTTTGAGATAGCTTTTAAGACTCTAAAACTGAATATAATGTTTTTATTTGTTTTTGCTGAAAACAATTATGTCATCAACTAAACATGTACAAAATTTTTCTAGACCACAGAAGTTCTTTTTGCTATGTGTGTCTTTGAAAGATACTTGGGGCTTGTTTTAAGCCCAAAGGTACTACCTTCCATTGAGAAAATGTCATTGGGACAAAGTAAATGCAAGGTAAGCAATTGTGATTGTTCATCAGCAAAACTTGCCAGAATCCAATTTGCAATCAAAAACTGGAGAAAATACTTTTCCTCTTAGGAGGGTTAAAAGTTCTCAGCATATTAGGGAGATTTGAGAATCTTCCAATAGTGGCTTCGTTAATCTTTTTGTAATTAACAACCATTCTTTTCTTTCCTCTTCTTTTTTCAGCTTCATTTTCAACTAAAAAAGCTGGTGACATGTGAGGAGATTTTGATTGGACAATTAACTTCATATTAAGAAGTTCGTTGATTTGTTTTGTGAATTCAATCCTGTCTTGTGGAGAATAGCACATAGGTTTAACTCTAACGACCGTATTAGGATCAATGAGTTTAATTGTCGCTTTCATCCATCCTTTAGTCTTTTGAGGATCAATAGGATTTTCAGAACATACTTTATCTAGAATTTCTTCAATGACTTTGTATTTATTTATTTGTAAAAAGATGTTACATCCTTTTATATTTTCCTGAGAAATGTTTGTTCCCGGAATTTGTTTGATTTTTGAATCTTTTTTCATGGATTCAAGGAAATTTGGTTGTCCTTGACTAAAGGCTTTGGTGACCTTTTTTATTATTATTAGTTCATCGTTGAGATGAAAAGCAATTCTATCAATCCATTGAACAAAAGGTCCAAATAGTTGACAAAAGTTATTACCTAAAATTAGGTCAATACCAGAATCTTGTTGGTAGATTGTTGGTATATTAAATTCGTATCCAGAGAGTTTTAGGGAAATGTTCCTACAAACCTGATTAATTTTTATAGTGTCACCATTGGCAATGGTAGCAATAATTTCTCTTGGTGAGTTTTCCCATAAGTCATGTGGAAAAACGTATTTACTGGCTAAGCAAAGAGATGCTCCAGTATCAATATAGCAGTGTAGCTTATATTCTTTGAAGCCTTTGAATTTAAGGTTTCCTTGAATATATATTGAGTTTGGATTTGTTATATTTCTAACAGAATCCTCGTGTTTTTGAAGGTTACAAACAAAATGTTGTCTGTTCTCCCCCTCCCATGAAAATTGGGATAGATCGATTTTATTCTGATGATTCATCATCAGATGATGAAGAAGAATTGTCAGTGACAATAATTTCTTCTTTTTTAAGACAGAAAACATCTTTTTCGTCTTCATAGATATCTTCTATGGGTTCATATCCATGTAAAAGTGCAATTCTGCACATTTTTACCTTAGTAGGATATTGATTTTTCTTAGGGCATTCATTTGAATAATGTCCTTCTTCATTACAAGTCCAACACCTGCATTTTTTCTTTTCTTTGCCTTTGGGGCAATATTTTTCAGGTGGATCTTTAGTAGGTTTAAAGTATTTTCCTGGGGAAAATCTTTTTCTTTTTTGCTTCCAAGAAGTTTTATACTTCTTTTTATATTTCTTTTTATAGAAACTCTTTTTCTTATCGTTTCTTATTCTGCCGATGTCTAAGTTTTCCTATGACATATAAAAAATAATTTTGATAAATATTGTCAATATGGATAAACTTAGACATTGGCGAATATAGGAAATGATAAGAAAAAGAGTTTCTATAAAAAGAAATATTAAAAAGAAGAAAATAAAATCTCGTGGAAACAAAAAAGAAAAAAGAATCCCCAGGAAAATTACTTTAAACCTACTAAAGACTCCACCTGAAAAATATTGGCCCCAAAGGCAAAAAGATAATGAAAAAATGGCAGGTGGTTGGACTTGTAATGAAGAAGGAGTTATTCAAAATGAATGCCCTAAGAAAAATCTATATCCGACTAGGTTATAAAATAATGCAAGAATTGCATTTTACATGGATATTACCCCTAGAAGAGATCTATGAAGACTGAAAAAAAGATGGTTTTCTGTCTTAAGGAAAGAAGAAAATTATTGTCTTAACAAGTTCTTCTTCATCGATTGATGATGAATCATCAGGAATTAAAATCAATTTCCCAATTTTCATGGGAGGGGGGAAGAACAGACAACATTTTTTTTGTTAACCTTCAAAAACACGAGGTCTTCTGTAGAATATAAACAGTGAATCCAAATTCAATATACATTCAAGGAAACCTTAAATTCAAAGGCTTCAAAGAATACAAGCTACACTGCTATATTGACACGGGAGCATCTCTCTGCTTAGCCAATAAATATGTTTTTCCACATGACTTATGGGAAAAAACTCACCTAGAGACTATCATCGCCAATTTGAACCAATGGTGATACTATAAAAATTTAATAGGTTTGTAGGAACATTTTCCCTAAAACTTCCTGGATACGAAATTTACATACAACTATTTCTACCAACAAGATTCTCGGGTATGGACCTAAATTTTAGGGTAAAACTATTTGTCAACTATTTGGACCCTTTTGTTCAATGGATTGATTGAAATCTGCTTTTCATTCAACGATGAACTGATAATAAGAAAAAAGGTCACCCAAAGCCTTTAGTCTAAGGACAACCAAAATTTCTTGAATCCATGGAAAATAGATTCAAAAATCAAACAAATTCCGGGACACAAAACATTTCTCATGGAAAATATAAAAAAGGAGATGTAACTTCTTTTTACAAATTAAGCAAATACAAAATCTTCACGAGACAATTCTGTGTTTAGTATGCTCTGAAAAAATCTATTGATCCTCAAATAAAAAAAAGGATGGCGATGATAGGCAACTATTAAATTATTGATCCTAACACGGTCGTTAGAGTAAAACCCTATGTTCCTATTCTCACATGATAGGATTAATTCACAAAACAAATAAATGAACTTCTCGACATGAAGTTTGACGTTCAATCAAAAATTCTCATATGTCACAGCTTGTAGTTGAAAACGAAGACTGAGAAAAGAAGAGGAAATGAAAAGAAATGGTTGTTAATTATAAAAAAAATTAACGAAGCCACTATTGGAGATTCTCACAATCTCCCTAATATGCAAGAACTTTTAACTCTCCTAAGAGGAAAAAGTATATTCTCCAGTTTTGATTGCAAATCTGGATTCTGGCAAGTTTTGCTAGATGAACAAATCATTATTGCTTACTGCATTACTATCACCAATGGAATTTTCAATGGAAGGTAAGTTCCTTTGGCCGTAAACAAGCCCAAGTTTTTATTTTTCAAAGACAACATGCAAAATGCACTTCGTGGTCTAGAAAAATTTTGTAAGTTTATGTTGATGATATAATGTTTTTAGTGAAAACAAAGAAAAACATTTATTCAAGTTTTAGAAGTCTTTAAAAACTATCGTGAAACATGGTATAAGCCTTTAAAAAAAGAAAGCCAATCTTTTAAAATAAGAATGTAACTTTTTAGGTCTTAGACGAAATAGATCAAGGAACTCATAGTCCACAAAAACATATTTTAGAACATTTACACAATTTTCCAGATGTTTTAGAAGACAAAAAACAATTACAAAGGTTTCTAGGAGTTTTAACTTATGCAGAAACATATATTGAAAAACTTGCAAAAATGAGACAACCTTTACAAGGAAAACTCAAAAAGGATATTGTCTGGTATGGACTCAGTCCGAGTTTACGGACTTTATCAAAAAGATTAAAAAAGCGAATTTCTGACAGTTTTTCTAAATTATATCTTCCTTCAAACAGAAGATTTTCTTTTTATTGAAAATGATGCGTCAGAAGATATATGGGGGGAGGAATTTTAAATGCAAAAAACCCCAGAAAAATTGAAAAAATTTGCAGGTACCCTTCTGGAAGCTGCAATACAGCAGAAAAGTAGATTACACATAGAACGAAAATAGTATTATTGGCGGTTAAAAACGTCATTTCAAAATTCAGTGTTATTCTCGTCTGACACCTGCCTCCCCTCCGAAAGTAACTGTTCTGGTAGAGGAAAGATAACACAAACTTTACTTATTTCCTTCGAACTAACCATTGCAGGTGATAGTAAAAAATAGGTAGTCTAGTAAGATGGCAGGCGCGTTCAGTAGTCATCTATTCTTCAAACTGAACATTTGCCAGGAAATAAAAATGTATTGGCAGATTGCCTCACACGTGATTTCAAAAACAATTGACGTCATCCATGACATCAATGCTCCTCACGAGCTCTATAAAAAGAACGTTGCAGCCAACGTTTTTCTCACACAATCAAAAACACCATCAACACTTGACAAAGTGAGAAGGTAAGAGAAACAGCCCTTGTTTATATAAAAACCCATACACAATGGAAAGAAAAAAATCAAACAAGATTTGATTTAGAAGAAAGAATGCTATTGATTCTCGTCTACATCAGTACAAGAAAGACTTCGATTGTTTAACAATCCAACAAAACGGCTATGAGAGTGCCGGAAGGAGGAACTCTTAAAACTACAACTAGGTCCAGCGCAAACAGGCAACTGGTATAGACTTCAACAAATCGTTAAGGAGCTGATGGCTTTGCTAAAATGCATAAGACAAAGTAATACTGATCTTACGTTCTTCATTGAGATTAAACAGTAAACTGGTGTTGTATCCAAGTCCGTCTAACTCTCGGCAAAAAAGTAAAATAACAAAATTTAGTACTAACCCTCTTATGCTATGAACCGGTTTATTCAAACCCCGATTACCTAAAAGCAGTAAAAAGGGAAGAAAGAAAGATTAAGAAAGATATTATGTCGTGTTCAAAGGACCACGTTCTGGCATCTACACAACTTGGGGTGAAACCCAAAAAATATGTCAAGAAGACAAATCCACCAACAAAAAGTTCAGAACATTTGAGCAAAGCTCAGTTCGGAAACTAGGCTTTATTGTGAAGCAAAAGAAGATACTCCTCTCATTAGTCCAAAGATAACCCTTTGATTACAAAAGAGAGAAGCTGCAAGGGATCAAAGCTTCCTAAAGAAGAAACCAATTGGCTCGAACAATTGTTACATTTTCTAGAATTTGTTCATATATGGGAATAAGATCGGATCTGCCTGTTCAGCATGATTTCATTATGAAAGATTCTACACACAACAAGCCACTAAAAGCTTGTACAATCTTCATTGAAGGATCCATCCCTCAATTAATTCATTCAAGCATTCCGAGCGGTTTAATTGATAACATATACCTAGTAATTATTTGCTAGAAATAAAATAGTTTCACTGCTCTATTTTTGAAAGCGATCATAAAGAGATTCGAAAGATTGTCGTAAAGGCTCAAGACAAAATGAATATTTACATCAAGGTAGACAAGTGTTTTCTTATCATGATTGGAATCATGGAAGTAAATCTATTCTCGATATCATTGTATGGAAATAGGTCTTGCCTAAAGTAATGAGAATTTTACATTTCTCAAAGCTATGGAAGATAAGTTACAAAATCATTTCTCCGAAGTCATTAAAGAGCAAAGAGTTCAAGGTCTTAAAGTGAAATTTCCAGAAATAATTCTGCAGGCCATAATGAACGAAAAATAGGGAAGGTTAAGTTAATTATGTTGATTCTCATTGCTAGTTATCAGTTACAAAATTGAGGGAAAAGCAAGATATCCAATTACAAAGCAATTTTATGGGCATAACTTTCTCAACAATACCATTGATGAAAGCTAGTACAACAAAGACTCTTTTTGCAAATATGCAAGGACAGTTTGTTCGAAGAACATCATGATCTCTGGTACAAGATAAGAATGAAGAAAAAGAGCGGGGTCCCTCCACTCACCAAAGAACCTCTTACCGATGAAGAATCATAATAAAAGGGGTCCGTATCAAAAAAAGAAAAAATTGCCAAAGTAGTTCAATAATGCTACTTTATCTTTATTAAAGAAGATTCTTTTCTTTAATAATGGCAGACACTTAATCATGAAGAAAAAGTAACCATGGTTAAGTTAGAGCCTCACGGCTCTCCTATAAAGGATCACCTCCTCATAGAGTTGAAGGCATTCCATCTTAGACCGAATTCAATATTCTCTAAGAAACTATCATTGTAATTATTTCTTTCAAAATGCATAGTGAGTAGAAACCCTGAAAAGGGTATTATGTAAAATATTCTGAGTATCCTCATTTGAGGAACTCTATTATGAATAAAATCAAAGTTTCTCATAACGGCAACAATGGTTATAATAATCGTGACAGAGTCTGATGCAACCGTCAACAAGTACCAAGAAGGCAGATGGCCGTGGGGAAAAAGACAAAAGCATCTAAAAGACAGGCTGGCTTTTATTCTATCAAACACCGTTGTAAGGTACAAAGATTTAAATATTCATATAGAGTAAAAATTTCTCGAATATTTACATATCATCCTTTTCTTTCAAAACATAAAGAAAATAAAAACTTTAAAAAATTCTTTTACAAAATGACTAATCCAGTTCATCTAAAAAATCTTTTTAAAGATTTACAACAAGAAATTCTTGAAACAAAAGAATATATTTCTGATATTGATAAATCTATCCTTAACACATTGCGGAATAAAAAATATAAGGAATCATAAAATCCTTTTATCATCAACAAAAACAAGAAGAAAAATTCCTCATCTTGTGGGATTGCTTTATATTTGTAGGGCAGCAGCCCTTAGTCTAAGATTTTTTAGACGTCTTAGCAAACAAACTTTTGTTTGTATTTTGATGGCTAATAACTCTCGCTATAGTCATCGGATGTTCATATCCCCCTTTTTCAACGCTAGATTTATATCTATTGTTAAGCCTAAGGATAGATTGATTAATATCAAAGATGTATTCTTTTGTTTCAACAATTTCTTGCTGTAAATCTTTATAAAGATTTTTGAGATGAGTTGTATTAGTCATTTTGTAAAAGGATCTTAAAGTTTGATCTTCTTTTTTGTTTTGTAAGAAAAGGATGTTATGTAAATATTCGAGAAATTCTTAACTCTATATGAATATTTAAATAACTATACCTCATAATGGTGTTTGATAGAATAAAAGCCAGCCTGTCTTTAGATGCTTTTGTCTTTTCCCCACGGCCATCTGCCTTCTTGGTACTTGTCGACGATTAATTGCATCAGACTCTGTCACGATTATTATAAGAACGCTGCCGGTTTCATGTGAAGAGAAACTTTAGATTTTTATTCATGATAGAGTTTCTCGAATGAGGATACTCAGAATATTTTACATAATACCCTTTTCAGGGTTTCTACTCACAATACATTTTAAAGATAATTATTACAATGGTAGTTGTCTTAAGGATTGTTGTTTCCCCTTGACGGAATGCCTACAACTCAATGAGGAGGTGATCTTTTATAGATGCACAAAGGCATCAACGTCACCAGGTTATTTCTTCCTGGTTTAAGTTAGGCCATTATTAAAGATAAAGTATCTTTAATAAAGTAAAGTAACATTATTGTGCTACTTTGGCATATTTTTCTCTGATTGTGGGCCCATTAGGTGTGCACCTAATCTGGTAAAGATTCGTCTTCAGTGGTGGGGACCGCCTTTATTGGAGTGGAGGGACCAGCTTCTTTATCTTTTGACTCGGTGCAATAAATGCATGAGTGTTCCTCAAACAGCTGTCTTGCTTGTCGGAAATAAGCTTCTTTGGTAGTACCTTTGGCTTCGATTATGTTTTTGAGAAAAGGAAGACCAAATTGATTGATAAGGTTGATATCGTCTTTTGTATTATTTTTATGACTGATTATGGGATCTTGTTTGACTGCTTTGAGATAGTCTGGGATGAGTTCCTGCACAAGATTGTTAGGAGACAAAATTGTCATTTTACTGCTACCTGCAGTAGAAGGACTAGAATGAACTAGTTTACTGTTTTTACTCAAAGAGCTAGGATCAGTATTATCCTTTGTTAGGCTTTTTAGCAAAACCTCAGCTTTTAACGGATTTGTTGGTTCTTTACCTAAAGCCGTTTGCTTAGGAATAGCCTTTGTTTTTAAGCTTTCGCTTTCCGGTACATCGGTGACCGTTGTTATAGTCTCTAGGAGACTTATTTTTTGCTCAATAGCCTGTAGCTCTATTGTGAGCATTTGTCTTTTTAATCTCAATTCTTTGAGACTTTCCATTTGCAATTGGGTTTATTACAAATTTTTCTTCTCTCCTCCTTTCTTTTTGTTGGTGAGTTTATTTTGTGTGAAGAAACGTTGGCTGCAACGTTCTTTTTATAGGGCTCGAGAGGAGCATTGATGTCATGGATGACGTCAATCATTTGTGAAATCACGGGTAAGGCAATCTGCCAGCACATTTTTATTTCCTGGTAAATGTTCAGTATTGAAAGAATAGTGGCTAAACCAGGCTTGCCATCGTACAAGACGACCTTGTTTACTATCACCTGCAATGTTAGTGCGGAGGAAGTAAGTAAAATTTCTGTTATCTGTCCTCACCAGAAAAGTTACTGGGGTAAGATAAGCACTGAATTTTGAAATGACATTTTTTACTGCCAATAACTCTTTTTCATTGCTGTGGTAGTTTTTTTCTGCTGCTTTGAAGCTTCCAGAAGTGTACCTGCAAATTTTTTCAGTGTTGTTTGGGGTTTTTGCTTTTAAAATTCCTCCCCAGATGTCATCTGACGCATCGGTTTCAATAATAAGAGAATCTTCATTCGAAGGAAGATAAAGTTTAGGAAAAATTGTGAGATTTTTCTTAATCTTTTTGATGTAATCAGTGTCGGACTGAGTCCAATTCCAAATAACATCCTTTTTGAGTTTTCCTTGTAAAGGTTTTCTCATTTTTGCAAGTTTTTCAATATAAGTTTCAGCATAAGTTAAAACTCCTAAAAATCTTTGCAATTGTTTTTTGTCTTTGAGAGCATCCGGAAAATTATGTAGATGTTCTAAAATATGTTTTTGAGGACTATGAGTTCCTTGATCTATTTCTAGACCTAAAAAAGTTAATTTTTGTTTTAAAAAGATTGGCTTTCTTTTTTAAAAGAATTATACCATGCTTTAAAATGGTTTTTAGGACCTCAAGAACGTGAATATAATGTTTTTCTTCGTTGTCACTGAAGACAATTATGTCGTCTACATAGACTGTACAAAATTTTTCTAGTCCACGAAGTGCATTTTGCATATGTCTTTGGAAAATACTTGGGGCTTGTTTAAGGCCAAAAGGAACTACTTTCCATTGAAAATGTCCATTAGGACAAGTGAATGCAGTAAGCAATTGTGATTGTTCATCTAGCAAAACTTGCCAGAATCCAGATTTGCAATCAAAACTGGAGAATATACTTTTTCCTCTTAGGAGGGTTAAAAGTTCTTGCATATTAGGGAGATTGTGAGAATCTCCAATAGTGGCTTCGTTAATCTTTTTATAATTAACAACCATTCTTTTCTTTCCTCTTCTTTTCTCAGCTTCATTTTCGACTAAAAAGGCTGGTGACATATGAGGAGATTTTGATTGAACGATTAACTTCATATCAAGAAGTTCGTTGATTTGTTTTGTGAATTCAATCCTATCTTGTGGAGAATAGCACATGGGTTTGACTCTAACAACTGTGTTAGGATCAATAAGTTTAATTGTTGCTTTCATCCATCCTTTAGTTTTTTGAGGATCAATAGGATTTTCAGAGCATACTTTATCAAGAATTTCTTCTATGATTTTGTATTTGTTTATTTGTAAAAAGATGTTACATCCTTTTATGTTTTCCTGAGAGATGTTTGTTCCAGGAATTTGTTTGATCTTTGAATCTTTTTTCATAGATTCAAGGAAATTTGGTTGTCCTTGACTAAAGGCCTTGGTAACCTTTTTTATTATTATTAGTTCATCGTTAAGATGAAAAGCAATTCTATCAATCCATTGAACAAAAGGTCCAAATAGTTGACAAAAGTTATTTCCTAAAATTAGGTCAATACCAGAATCTTGTTGATAGATTGTTGGTATATTTTCTAATCCACGAAGTGCATTTTGCATGTGTCTTTGAAAGATGCTTGGGGCTTGTTTAAGGCCAAAAGGAACTACCTTCCATTGAAAATGTCCATTGGGACAAGTAAATGCAGTAAGCAACTGTGATTGTTCATCTAGCAAAACTTGCCAGAATCCAGATTTGCAATCGAAACTGGAGAATATGCTTTTTCCTCTTAAGAGGGTTAAAAGTTCTTGCATATTAGGGAGATTGTGAGAATCTCCAATAGTGGCTTCGTTAATCTTTTTATAATTAACAACCATTCTTTTCTTTCCTCTTCTTTTTTCAGCTTCATTTTCGACTAAAAAGGCTGGTGACATATGAGGAGATTTTGATTGGACAATTAACTTCATGTCAAGAAGTTCGTTGATTTGTTTTGTGAATTCAATCCTATCTTGTGGAGAATAGCACATAGGTTTGACTCTAATGACTGTGTTAGGGTCAATAAGTTTAATTGTTGCCTTCATCCATCCTTTGGTTTTTTGAGGATCAATAGGATTTTCAGAGCATACTTTATCAAGAATTTCTTCGATGATTTTGTATTTGTTTATTTGTAAAAAGATATTACATCCTTTTATGTTTTCCTGAGAAATGTTTGTTCCAGGAATTTGTTTGATTTTTGAATCCTTTTTCATAGATTCAAGGAAATTTGGTTGTCCTTGACTAAAGGCTTTAGTGACCTTTTTTATTATTATTAGTTCATCGTTAAGATGAAAAGCAATTCTATCAATCCATTGAACAAAAGGTCCGAATAGTTGACAAAAGTTATTTCCTAGAATTAGGTCAATACCAGAATCTTGTTGGTAGATTGTTGGTATATTAAATTCATATCCAGAAAGTTTTAAGGAAATGTTCCTACAAACCTGATTAATTTTTATAGTATCACCATTGGCAATGGTAGCAATGATTTCTCTTGGTGAGTTTTCCCATAAGTCATGTGGGAAAATATATTTACTGGCTAAGCAAAGAGATGCTCCAGTATCAATATAACAATGTATTTTGTATTCCTTGAAGCCTTTAAATTTAAGGTTTCCTTGAATATATATTGAGTTTGGATTTGTTATATTTCTAACAGAATCCTCGTGTTTTTGAAGATTACAAACAAAATGTTGTTGTCTGTTCTCCCCCTCCCAAGAAAAATGGGATAAGTTGACTTTAGTCTGATGATTCATCATCAGATGATGAAGATGAATTGTCAGTAACGATAATTTCTTCTTTTTTAAGACAGAAAACATCTTTTTCGTCTTCATAGATATCTTCTATGGGTTCATATCCATGTAAAAGTGCAATTCTACACATTTTTACCTTGGTTGGATATTGATTTTTCTTAGGGCATTCATTTGAATAATGTCCTTCTTCATTACAAGTCCAACACCTGCATTTTTTCTTTTCTTTGCCTTTGGGGCAGTATTTTTCAGGTGGATCTTTAGTTGGTTTAAAGTATTTTCCTGGGGAAAATCTTTTTCTTTTTTGCTTCCACGAAGTTTTATATTTCTTTTTAAATTTCTTTTTATAGAAACTCTTTTTCTTATCGTTTTTTATTCTGCCAATGTCTAAGTGTTCCATATTGACAATGTTTTCGCAGCAACTTTTGCTAAGTGATTTAAGTTTTTTCTGCTTATATCTGGTATCACAGATCTTTGTAATTTCTTCTTTTGCTAATCTTGTTGCAAAAGCAAGACTATTTTTTGAGATGACGTTTCCTTCATTTTTCCATCTCTGAATAGTTTGTTCACTTATGATTGGTATTTTCATAAGATAAGCTTCAATCCATTGAAGATGTTCGCTTAATGGAATTTTGTATATATTTTTCTCATAAACACATGTGTATTCATCAAGACTACAAATATTTATGAGTTGTACTCTAGTTAGATTTCTCCTAGCTTGCTCTTGTTCTTTGATTATTCTAATCTGTACCAAATGGTATCCGATCCTACAAACATAGTATAATAAGGATATCCCCTATTTCACGGAGTCGAAGATGTCCTATTCATGAAGATCTTCATTCCATTGTGCTTGTTTTACAAGACTTTGGATATTGCCTTCTGTTTTGTGCTCAATTAGAGTTAAAACTGATTTGGCAGTTTGAAAATCGTCTTGATTGGTCTGTAATATCAGGGATATTTCAGTAGACCATTTTTACAAGATTCTTTTTTCTTTCGTTTATCAAAATACAATCTAGATGAGTATTGTTTAATAGCTCCTGAAGAAGAGCTGTTTTTATTTGGAATTCCTTTATGCATAGGCATTCTGAATTCATAGTTCCTAGATTTATTTTTGGAGGATTCTCCTTTTCTATATTCAGATTTTACATTGTTTATTTTTTCAGTTTTGAATGGTAGTTCTTCATCTGAGTCGGGCTCAGTTTCAGGTTCTTCCATTTTTTGATCTGTTATAGTATTGAAAAATTGTTTAGGAAGGTATTTTTCAAATTCTTGAGGGTTTTCTTTGAACTGTTGTTCGCATTCATCATCGTTGAACGACAAGAGTTTTATTAGATGTTGGTCATAATCATCTATGTTATTGAAGAAAAAAGTCTTCAAATGAGAAGAAATACTCATTCTTTTGCTTTAAAGGGAAACATTTCTGTTTTCTTTGGTTTGGCTAAAATGGGTATTTTAGCGCTTGCTTATTTTTTAAGCTTTCCATTTTAGGTTCTGAAGATCCTAAGTTTGGTGGTGAAAACCTGTTTAAACCTTTATAGCTGGTAGTAGCTTTAGGTTCTTTAGGCATATTTTTAATTTGACTTAAGATTTCCTTGTCATTAATATTTATTAATTCACTTATGTCAGTGATTACTTTAGCAGAGGCTTGTTCAATGCCGTTTTATTTAATATTTTTTTCAGTAAAACAAGAATTTTTTTGTCTGACGTTGTTTATTTCAAGAAGGTCAGTACTCACGGTTTGAATGCTAGCCATTTATTCACCAATAACTCGGTTGAGTTGATCTTGGATTTTGTTTAGAGCAGTAGTGAAATTGTGAATTTCATTTTCTGTTACTTGAGGTTCTTTGTTGAAGTTCTCAAGATTATTTATGGATGCTTCGAGTCTGTCGACTTTAGCATTTAAATCTTTGAGTAACTTAATGTATTTACTCAAGTCAGTTTCTATGTCCTTTTGGAGTTGATACCAAAACTTGTTGAACGTAGAAATCTTAGATTTTGAGGTTTTTTCACTTTGATCTTTACTAAGCCCAAAGTAAGATAGGAGTTTGGAGATTCCTATACAATTTCTTCCAACAATTTGATTAATATTGTTAGTTGAGTTTATAACGTTAGCAACGCTAGGATTAGCAGTGCTAAAAACGTATTTCCTAGAAGTTGGATCAATTCCTTCGTCTAATTTTTTAAAGTTTAGGATTTTTCCTTTTTTGTATATGTGCGGGTAGGGCACAGTTAAAGATTTTGAACAACTCATCCGTGAAGGATTTTGTGTAAATCTTCTTTTAGAGAATCTATATTTTGAGACATTATTCTCATGCTTTTACTTATATTTGAAGAAGATGCTTCTCCAATGTGTGGTGTTTCTCCAATGTGGAGTTTATTTCTTTTAACTTGAGTTGATGGTTTTTGACCAATTAATTTTTTATTTTTAGCAATGTCGATTGCCCAAGTTTCGTCAATAGGTTTTATCGTAGCAAATTTGCTACCTTCAACACTACCTATTTCGTTAAAGAGGTCATCGATTTCGATATACTCTTTCTCTTTGTAGTCTATGCTGTGATGACTGGATGTCAAAGCATATGCGACTAGATAGGTGATGCTAAACACCTTGTTGCCTGGTTTCATAAGGTCTGATCTTTCAAACTCATGTACAAAGGCAAGGGTTTGATCTAGGTCTTTAGTGTCTAAACTTAATCCATATTGAGGATAAACAGTAAACATAAATCTAGAATAAGCAAGATTTCCTCTTGCAATTCCAAGGATACAATCCTTTCTAGACTCAATTCTATTATCTAGGAGAGCCATTTTTATAGGAGTGTCTATGCCACTTCTAAATTCTGATTTTATTAAAATTTTGACTGCTCCTAAATGGACGCAACTAATTTTATTTTTGACTTTAGAATTTATTTTTGATAAACTCTTATTTATTTCATCCTTAGTGATTAAGGGTAAGTAAACAGCTCCGGTGGTTTCGGAAATGTCAACATGCATTTCTTTTGAGTTAACAAAATAATAAATTTCATTTTTTCGTTTTAACAAAGGATTTAAAATTCCCAATGATCTAGGGATTTTGAAAGCTTGTTCTTTGTTTAACAAAAGTTTTTGTTTTGAAATTTTATTCAAAAGGTCTTGTTTCATCATAAGACTAACATCAAATCCATGTCGGGATTCCGAAAAGGAAATTCGATGGTTTTCATCATCTTCTTGAGAAGAATGATCCGGACTATTAGTCAAAGAGCTCATTGTTCATGGCTCTGATACCAATAAAACGCGGACAATAAATTTTTTATTAAAGGAGTCATGAAGTCCTTTATCAGCAACAAAAACAAGAAAAAAAGAATTCATTCTTGTAGTGTCTTTATACTTGTAGGGCAGCAGCCCTTTGTCTAAAGATCTTTAGACGTTTTTGCAAACAAATTTTTGTTTGTTTTTGATGGCTAATAACTCTCGCTATTGTCATCGGATGTTCATATCTAAATTTTTTAAGGCTGGATTTATATCTATTGGTAAGTCTAAGGATAGATTTATCAATATCAGAAATATATTCTTTTGTTTCAAGAATTTCTTGTTGTAAATCTTTAAAAAGATTTTTTAGATGAACTGGATTAGTCATTTTGTAAAAGAATTTGAGTGGATTCAAGTTTCTTTTATCAACTTCGGCAAGCAAAAGGGAACTGAATGTTCTAGCAAGATCATCCACCCCATGACCTTGATTTTGTCTGAAGAATATTTCTTGTACAGTGTATAGCATGGCGTTTTAGAAATCCTTCAGGTCTTTAATCGTAACAAAATCATGTCTATGATAAGAATTAAACATGATCATACCAAGGATAGGTTCATTTACCATAGTACCAGGTAAATGATCTCCATATTGAATTGATGACTTAAGCCTTTTGGTTGCTTTGAAGTAGTCATGGATGTTGTCAGCATGTTTTCTTTTCTTATTTTCAAGATCATTTAGTTTGTTGAGAGGGTCCTGTTTGCTTAAAGGAAAATCCAAGTTTATGCCCAGTTTTGCTTCAGTTGTGTGAATGTAGTCCATTCTTGTCCTTATCTATTTGTAGATGATTTCCCATCCTTTTCCAGTTCTTTTTGGACATGCTTCCATCACTTCTCTCCATTCGCCAAGGTGTAGATCACTAGCTTTGAAATTGAGAATAATTTCACTTGTACCATCCTCTCTGTACACTTTAAGTGTAATTGGACCCTTTCTGGTTAAGACATCACAGTTGGTGATTCTTGATGCTGCTTTTCTATTCAGCATTTTGTCACAGTATTTGTCATACTGTAACTTGTCATTATAGTACTTGTTCACTATCTCTAAACCAAGAAGATCAATCATTTCTTCTTTCCTTATTTCACCTTTACGTCTGGTAGCTTCAGCTTTTGCTTCCTCCTTTATTTCCTTTTGTGTACTGATTTATTCTTTGGTTAAATGGACATGTTCTCCACCTTCAGTGACAAAATCAAACTTCTTTAGCTTCTTTTCCTTAGAGGATTTAACCATGGAGCCAGTCACATGAGCTTCTTCATCAGAGTCACTTTTAGTACTTTCTTTTTTAGCCTCCTCTAAAGACATTATCTTTTTGCCTTTATCTTTCTTGATGTGCTCCCCCTCAGGTTGAGATGAGCTTCTAGGTGAACTTTGGAGAGGATTTTGCATTTGAGTAGTGGTAGTGATGATTGGGGGATTGATTGGTATAGTAGTAGGTGGTGTTGTTGGCTTTAGTTGTTGGTTCAAAATTTCTTTTTCAGCTTCAGCAATCTTTTCAGCTCTTCTTTGGAAAAGCTGAGAGATAGTTGCTTGGTTTGTGTCTTTCTCCCCCTCAGCAGGCATTGTGTCAGCCTATCCTGCTGAAGGGACACTTTGATCTCTAGCTTTTGTAGAGGTGGACTCTAAAACCTCTGCAAATTTGTTCAGAGCTTTTGTGACGTTCAGCAAGAGACTTAGAAGAGCATCTAAAGTCTTCAGTTTAGCTTGAGCTGATTCAACCTTTGCTGGAAGGGAAACAAATTCTTTTGGAAGTTCCCATTAAAGAGTCTTCAGTTCAGCAACTTGAGATGTAAGACAGGTAGCAGCCTTTGTAAAGTCTTCCAGCTTTGTGGGAATTTCTTTTAGCTCCTTTGGTAGCTCAATTTCAAGTTCATGAACTTGTGTCTTTAACCCTTTTATCTCTTCAATTAGTTTATTGAACTTGGAGGGGAGATCCTTCAGCTCAGTTGGTAATGAGCTGCTAAAGTCATGAGAAGATAAAATCTTTGAGAATTCAGTTTGTAAAGACTTTACTAGTATCTCATTGAGTTGTTCCACATTTGGAAATAAGGGTTGAGCTTTTAGGAGTGTAGCTTTAGCTTTAGCTTTGTTCTTCTCCAGTTCTAGCTTGTGTTTTTAAGACTGAAAGATGAGCACTTGGTTTGTCAGCTCTTGAATTTGAGAAGACCTGGGAGATGAGGATCTAGGGACTAAAGTGTCTTCAGTTTCAGCATTTGGCTCATCTTCATCACTTTCATCAACAATGATGACAGGATCATCTTCAGGTGAATCCAGGTCCTTAAAACTTGGTTGTATTTGAGACACTTGCTTTGCAAGATCCTCCAACTTGATTGTGCTGGAGGCCTCTTCTTTATCACCATGTATAGCAGTGAAGCTTGCTCCATTTTCTGTTGTAGGTTGGGTGAGGACAGTTTCCAACCCTTCACTAACAGATTTGGTTTGGTCTGTAAGAACATGTAGGTCAGTACCTGCAAATATATGATCATATGAAGTGCTTTTGGTTCCTTCATCCATACCTTGTTGTGGAGGTATAGAATCATTAGGAGTAGATAGTCCAGGATCAGCTTCAACTGTGAAATCTGTTGAAAAATCATGTCCTGATGCAGACTCAGAGTGAATAATGAAATATGCAGAAAAGATAGACTTATTTAAGTTTAACGATGACATACCACTACTGAGCTAAGGGTTGGCTCTTTCTTCACTAGTGACCCCTAAAGAAGTTGGGCCACCAGTTGCTTGCTGGTCCTCTTTATGCATTTCAGTATCCACGGGTGTAGAAACTGAAGGCCGGCTTGGGTTTGAGTCCATGGCCGAGCTGAACTCTTTTCTATTTTTGGAATGGCCAGTTTTGGAACCATTGGGTGCCTTAGAGGACCCACCTTTTGTTGCCTCTTTGCTGGACACAGAGGGTTGTTTTAAAGAAGTTGCAGGCTTCTTGTGTCCAGTTTTAGTTCTAGGCTTTATGCCTTGGGAAACACTCTCAACTCTTGAAGAGGTTTTTGGAGCTTTGAAGACTACTGGCTTGTCTAAAGCACATATATCCAACATGTGGGCTATCAAGGGAGGTTCTTTAGGTTGGTTGGGCTTCAGTGCCCAATTGTTGACACTAAAGATTTGAGTAGGGTATAGTGTGACCTCATCAATACCATAGTTTTCCTTCATCTTGTGCATTATTAGCAGGGAGAGAAATCGAGTGTAGGGAACAACCTTTTCTCTTTGTCTCTTCTTCAGCTTAAGGATGATATCCTCCCAAAAGATGTTGGCATAGTCTATGTGAGAGCCATTGTCTAGAATATACAGCATAATGGCATCTTTATTTGTGATTTGATTAAACCCACCAGTTTTACCCCCTAAACACTGAATGATCTGTGCCATTAACAACCTCCACCTAGGAGAAAGGAGACTCTTTTTAAGAGTTCCTTTTGTTGAAACCTCTTCCCTATACCCAATCGTAGGAAACCATTTCCTAACAACATCTATAGATGGTGGTGCAACATATTCACTAGAATGAGGTAGGTAGTGTGCGCCAATGGCGTTCCTAAATGTGTTTAACCCTACCTCTCCATAAATACCACATGTAGGAATTGAGAATGAAACCTTTGAGTTTTCTAATGCTTTGGCTGAGTACCAAAATTCAGCCAGGTATTCCTGATACATGTTAGGAGATTTTGTGAATGGTTTTCTAAGGCAAAATTTGGAGATGAAATCAGAAACACACTTAAAATATTCCTTGTTAATGTGTTCTGGGTAAAGAAGAGCGACCTCATTGTTTGTGTTGAGGATGATGTCTTCGAGGTTGAAGCTAACTTGCTTAGCAGCAACGAATGGTTGTTCTTGTTGTGGGAGGTTTTGTTCTTGATTTGCCATTTTTAGGGCTTTGATGATTTGATTTGGTTTGAGGTTTTGTGTGTGTGTTTTTTGGTGGACAGATTTGTGATTTATAAGAAGTGATTTGTGAAAAGTGAAAGGGGTTTATATGGTTGATAGCATTTTTCTTGTGAGGGTTTGATGGTAACTAACTGAAAGTTGTGAACTTTGTGAGAAGTTTTAGGGTTTTGTGTTAGCATGTTTGTGAAACTTTTAATTAAATGCAAGTCCTTTCGGCATGCTTCTGACACCTAGAACAGTGTACAGCTGTATGTGCACTAGTAAAGTAGGTGAGAGAAAGGGTGAGGTCATTCTAACGTTTGAAATTCATCATTTAATAAACTTTTAAATTAGTTAACTTTCTTCGAAAGAAATCACTTAATAAAATTATTTATTTTGAGAATCATTTAAAAAAAACTGACCTTGATTGATGTTCAAGAAATGAACTGGGTTCAGGTTTGATGTCATGTCATGCTGAACTGATTATTGTAATCATACATATCATTAATCTTCCACCAAAGGCGACAAAACCACAAATGCTCATGCAAATCCATGAATGAGACATATGTGATTGCTCAGTTACTTCACTCAAGAGATAGCTGAAGAGTTTGCTAAAATCATTTTATAAACTGAAGGGATTAAACAAAAATTTGTTCAGTTCTTGTGTTAACCATTAACTGTGCTCCAGCGAAGGCGACAAAACCATAAATGCTCATGAAAATCCATAAATGAGACATATGTGATTGCTCAGTTACTTCACTCAAGCAGATTCAAGGTTGTATGCAAAAACTAAACGACACAATATTTGAAAGTTTGTTCAGTTTTGGATAAAGCGTTGAACCTTCAGTTTTCTTCTGTTAGTACTGAAGCTTCAGGTGTGAATCAATGTTTAACATACCTAGTTCATCAATCAATCTTTTGAGAAATGCATATCCAAAGGCTTGATTAAGAGATCAGGAAGTTGAGTGGGAATGAAATGAATTTCATAATTTCCCTTTTTGAGAGTATGATTCTTGATCTGATAAGCTTTGATTTGAGTACAGACTTGAATTGCTTCAGATTGTAGTAGCATATGTTACTACAAACTGTAAGTACCTTTTTACATATGATATCATAGTCGATAAGTTGACTTATATACATAGTATGTTAGTTCAACGTAGCAGCTATATTTTCAGCTTCAGCTGAGATCATAACCGCTTCATCAACCAAACTTGTCTTTTGACAATGGACAAGTACCTGACATACTTTTTATGTCCATGTTGGTTGAGAGTTCAGAAAGTTCTCTTAGCAGCAATAAGGTGGGATTCCTTAGGATTTGCTTGATCTCATTCACAAAGATAAGAGAGACTTGAGAGTCAGATCTGATTATAGTTGGGTACACTAGTGATGCAAATATACCTTTTAGTTGAGTCTCACATGTGGCTTTGCCATTGAGAGTAGATCCTGACTTGTTAAGAGTACCACTGATTTATTCACCGATGAACCATTTATGTCATGCTTTTGCAGATTCTTGACATTTTGGTTGATTGAAATCCAAGAAAGTTGGTGAAGACACTAATTGTTCTCATTTCATCATTCAGTTTGAGTTTTGTAGGATAAACAGAGTGGTGTCCATCTTACCTCTTTCAGGCTTGTTTTCTTGTGAGAGAGATGGTGGAGAATTCCATTATTTCTCAAAACTTTATGGTTTATTTATGGCAAAGGCAAGAGAGATCCTGATTACTTTAAGTCTTGCAACTAAAGCAGGATGTTATCATGATTAATTACCTGATGATTTTAATGCCAGACTCCTTAGTTGCTGGAGAGAATTGGAATTGTATCATATGCTGAAGTATCTTCCATTTGGAGAGGATGAGTTCAGAGATCTAAACATCTTCAGTTTTGTGAGGTTATCAATGAATGTGGTTGAAGCAGATGATCATTTTTTATTATTGTGATCAATTTGATTATCTTGACCATTTTGGTCGGTTGAGATTTCTGTCTAACAACTTTTGGTGTTTATAAGGTTTTATGAAGATTTCTCAGTTTTTGAATCGTTTTAATGTTCAAACAGTTCAACATTCCTTTGAAAAACTTTACCATAACCATATCCTTCAGTTGTTTATGAGGGGTTGCTTTATACCTTCCTTCAGGTTCTGATTCTTCCAAGATTTGTGTATGTATCCATTTTAGTCATATGTTTTGAAGGATTTATTTCAAAAGTGATATGTTATAATGCACAAACTAGATTAGGATGGTTAGTTTTGCCTAGAAACCCACCTTTTAGTAGGAGTCTTTGATCTTAAAGCATTTGATGATTCAACTTTCTTAGCATGAGGAGTTTCTCTTTTCTTGAATCACTCAATGTCATTGTGATCAGATGTGGTATGAACATTGCTACCATATGTTTTACATTGTTTTATGAGATGTTGAGGATTTCTAGGATTGATTCCTCTTCTTTGAGAAATAATCCTGTTATGATCATGAGTGTTATGATCATAGCTTCCACATATTTCACAAGTGGGATAGTATAAACAATCATCAGAATGATGATTATTATATCCATAATGTATGCAAGAAGGAAAAGATACTAAGGGTCTTGAAGGTTTGGATCTTGAGAAAGATTCACCTTGACCAGTATGATGTTGATTTGTATGTATGGGGGACATAAATTCAGCATGATCACAAGTTCTGTGATTGGTTCTTTTGCACTTTTTACAAAATAAGACTTCATAACAATTCTCAGAGAGATGATTGTTTTGTCCACACAGTTTACAATTCATTTTGAATTGAGTTTTGTATTTGTTTTGAAGTGCATTGAGAGGAACCTGTTGAGTGTTTTGTTTCTAGAGTAAGATGACTTTTTCTTGCTGATTTGTAATTTTAGTTCATTAAGTTCTTTCATTACCATTACCATAGCAAAAGGAGTATCATCTTCCACTTTCACATTCTTTAACTTACCAGCAGGAGCTGAATTAGTCTTAGAAGCTAAAGAACTTTTGTTCCCTCTAGCAGAAGCTGAGGATGGTTTATTTAATGTGATACCTTTTAAAGTTTCAGCTTTGAACGTAGATTTTGACTTCAAGATTGATTTGACAGGCTTTGGTCTAGAACCAGGTTCAGCACCATCCAACTTCTTCAGTGGAAGAAGAGGAGTGCTACATACTGAAGATTCATCAGCTGAATCATAATTAGATGCTGGAGAGTCAGATACAACAGCTGAAGGATCAGTTGTGTTTCTTTATGTTTGAGGGTACCTCATCAATATCATGATTAGGTAGAGTAGAATCTTCAGCTTCAGATGACTTATGTAGATTACTACTATTAATAGACATATCTGAGTTATCTGCTGAAGATTTTATGAATACCAGGTCTTTTGACCCAAAACTGGAGGTATCTTCAGTGAGCTGTCTAATTCCCAAGAGTTTTTTCTTTTGAGTGGGAATTTGCTCATTGATACACTGATTAACTTTATTAGAACTGTTTAGCTATGTTTCTGTAATAAATGTTAGCTCTTTCAGTTCAAGTCTTAAGTTTTGATTTTCTTTGAGAATCTCAGTTTTTACATGTTTCATGGTAAGAAGATCAAGTTTTGCTTATTTTAATACCAAAAGTTGTTCTTTGCATGCATTCAGTTCTTGAACAAGATTTCTATGTTTTGACGAAAGATTGTTTCTTTGTTCTTCAACATAGTTTAAATCAATACACAGATAATCTAGAAAGGATTTTCTATCATCATTATCTTCCATTTCAAGAAGAGTGTGTACCTTGTTTATGGTGATCTTAGTCCATTCACCGTTTCTGGAACTTTCTTTGCCAACAGAAATTCTTTCTTCGTCAGTAAGTACCATGAGAGCTTTGACTTTAGTTTCTTCATCATCTGATGATACCTCTTCTTTATCTCAATCATATGATTCAGCAATGAGACCTTTGCTTGAGGATGAACTGGGAGCTGAAGCACTGGAACTGAGGATAGCTAGTTTAGCTTTGACTTTGTTGTATTTGGCTTCAAAGTCTTTGGTGTTCCTCGTTTCAGGTTTGTTTCCAGATGAAAGGAGTAGTTTTGGTTGGAAAGGTGACTGATACGAAGGAACTAAAGTCTTTGACCAGCAGTCTCTTGCAAAATGACCTTTCTTGCCACATTTGTGGCATTCAATTTGGTCAGTTGCTTTTGCACTGCTGAACCTTTGAGTACCCTTTTTGAAGAATCTTTTAGACTTGGCTAAAAGAGCTTTTGCTTGGTATTCTTCTTCTAAGTCATTTTGGTATTCATGACTGCTTCTTGTATCCTCTTCACCATCAGGACTATCTTAAAAGTCCTGGACAATAGAGGTAGGAAAGAAGGTAGTTGACAAAGGTGTTACAGAGACAAGATATTTGCTCTTTTCAGTTTCATAAATACTGTCTATCAGGTTTTCTTCATATTTGAGTTTACCAAATAGAGAAGCAAGCTCAGAATCTTTCACATGATTTGTGATTCTGAGACTTTGGCAAAAACTTAGCCACTTCTTTGGTAACCCGTTTATAAAACCAGTATTTATTTCAAGCTTTGAAAGTTTAATGCCATCATTTACTAATTCATTCATCAAAGCTTTATAATTGGTGAAAGTTTGTGTTAGAGATTCACCTTCTTTGAATTTGAAGGTGTTATAGCACAACTTCAGGTCCATGACCCTACTTTCTTTCACATCAGAGGGCCCCTCTTGATATAGTATTAGGTCATCCCAAGTAGATTTTGCAGTTAAGCAATTTATGACAGAGTTCATTTGGTCATCAGGAAGCACTAACATGAAGAGACTTTTAAGATGCTGATCTAGGTAAGCAGCTTTTCTCTCATCAGCTATCCATTATGCCTCTGGCTTCCTATGACCAGCTGACATAGGGACAACCATTTGAAATAATGTTTTCAAATTGAGGTTCAATACCAATTATATGGCACATGAACCTCTTTTTCCAATTTGTGAAATTTCCTACCTCTAGTACAGGAGCGGCATTTAGCTGGCCACCCCTATATTCAAGAGTCTATGGTACCTCTGCTGCTGCCATTTAAGATGGATCTTGATTTTAAAAATCTTTGAGCCTTTATATATAACCTTTTTTACAAGATTTTATAAACCAAAAGACTCTAATACCACTTGTTGGTCCCTTGGAATCTGATATAAGGTTTATCAACTTTAAACTAATCAGATTCCATAGCAACAAAGTGAGTTTTAAACAAATATATATAAACAATATAAAAAATAAGTTTAAAACACACATAAGTACTTTTCAACGTATAGACTTTTATTAGAATCAAATATTGAATCTATGGCACACCTTGCTTGCGGAATAGCAAGGTGGTTGAATGACAATTGGGGTGTTATCTCCTTCGAACTTAAATTTAACCTATGTTAAGAGTTTAAGAAAACAAACTTGTTATGACCAAAACTGAAGCTTCAACTTTCAGTGGTACGAGTCAGTTTGTTTGAGAGATAAATGAACTCTTCAATGTGTTTTCACATTAATTGGAAGAGATAACATTTACTCTGAGAATCTCTTTCCTTTTATAGGCAAAGAGATTAGGGTTTACAAGTTAACCTAGTATGCGTGTGATGTGTGCTAAAACACACATCTTTATAACCCCGTAAAACACTATTAATCAGACTAAAATACTAAAATATGCTTAATTATATTGCAAATATGTTTGTTTGGTATTTTTATGTCTTGCAGGTACTATGAATTGAAAACAAAGCAAAAACGAGTATTTTCGGGTTTATTTTGATCAAGAGTGCTTATTACTCAAATCAAGATGAAGTCGTGAAAAGTCCCTGAGCATGCCATTGAAAAGAGCGTGAGAAAACGAATCCAATGGTGCCCTCAGATCTTATTGAGCCAGCATGTAACCTATTTAAATAGGCTGGGCCAGCCCATATTATTACTAAGCCCATTAAAGCTCCTAATCCCATTTACTATGTAATATTAATTTTTAGTTGGTGACGTCACAGTCACATGTGCTGAAATTAAATCATTTAAGGTCA
>BQNB010012975.1:0-76373 GCA_026074375.1 Tanacetum coccineum | reverse complement strand
AATTTTTCCAGCTTATTGGTAATAGTTTATTGTTTTATTTTTCTTTGTAAACCTCAGAAATAAGATCAAGTATTTTTATAAATTTTCTTAAAATTTTAGGATTAAGTTTAATATTTTTAGTTTAATTTTTAATCTCGGTTAGTTATAAAAATTGTTTTAATTAGTTTAAAAAAATATAAAAAATAATTTCTGCTATTAAATATTAGTTTTATGCATTTTAGTTTAAGAAATTTGCATCTTTGAGTTTTAAGAGTTTTATTTTGTCATTTTTGGTTAATTAGTTTATATCTAATTAGTTAATTTATTTATTAATTGTTTTAAATGTTTTTTTAGAATTTTAAATTGCCTTTATTCCTAGATTAGCATGCCTTTATTTGCTTTCCCTTTGCGTTATTAGATTTAGAAACCAGAAACCAAAATATCGAACATTCAAGCACCCGATTACGAACCAAAACAAGATTCTCAACATTCACGCTTCGTTGGGAAAACGACTCGGGAACGATTTGAACTTTATCCTTTCCTAAGGGTAATTTTCTCATAAATACGTTTCGGAAATATATTTTATTTGTGATTAGCTTATTACTCTTCCCCAAGAGTAATTTGCCTATTTACTTACACTATATATACTATAATTAAAACGAATGAATCAAAAGTTCTTTTCTAAATGGTTTTATAAACGAAGAGGTTTACGTTGCTCAACCTCTGGGTTTTATTGATTTTGAATAACCTAATTATGTGTATAAACTCAAAAAGGCTTTGTATGGTCTTAAGCAAGCTCCTAAGGCTTGGTATGATAAACTAAAAGCATTTTTACTAAAGCACGAGTATTCTATGAGAATGGTTGATAAAACTCTTTTCACAAAGAAATTTAAATCACATCTTATCATTGTTCAAATATACGTCGACGACATTATATTTGGATCCACGTGTCAAAAATTGTGTGATGATTTTGCAAAAATCATGCATGATGAGTTTGAAATGAGTACGATGGAGGAGTTGAACTTCTTCTTGGGTCTTCAAATAAAACAAATGGAAGACATGTTTTTTTTCAATCAATCCAAGTACATCAAGGAGATGTTAAGGAAGTTCGGGTTGGAAGACTCCAAACCAACCAAGACGCCGATGTCGACGAAGATCAAGCTCACGAAGGATGATGAAGCCGACTCCATGGATAGCTCTAAATATCAAGGTTTGATTGGTAGTTTACTTTATTTAACCGCAAGTAGGCCCGATATTATGTTTAGTGTTTGCTTAAGTGCTCGTTTCCAAGAAAATTCTAAGACTACCCACTTAGAAGTCGTTAAGCGTATATTTATGTATATTAGGGGAACTATCCACTTAGGATTATGGTATCTGAAAGGAACTGGAATAGAAACTATAGTTTATTCTGACTCTGACCACGCGAGCGACTACGTTGATCGAAAAAGCACTGGCGACGTTTGTACGTTCATAGGATGTTGTTTAACATCTTGGTTCACTAAGAAACAAACGGCCCTTGCTATCTCCACGACCGAAGCCGAATACGTATTCGCCAGAAACGCATGTCAACAAGAACTATGGATGAAACAAGCTCTCATCGACTACGACATACGCCTCGACAACGTTCTGATTATGTGCGACAACAAAGGCGCAATCGACTTAAATAGAAACCCCGTACAAAACTCTAGAACTAAACATATAGAAATACGTCATCACTTTCTTCATGACAACGTCCATAACATTTCTATCGAGAAAGTTGCATCCGAAGATAATATAGCACACATATTAACTAAACCCTTAAAACATGAAGTATTTAATTATTTAAGATTAGGATTAGGAATGATAGAACTCATGATGGATAGTGATCCTCCATCCTCTCAATAATAATCGTAAGTAGAGATCTAATGAAGTAATTAATCATTATTCAAAAGATATTAATTCTCATTACATGTTCCAATAACAAACTTCCGATCAGGAACATAATCGAGATTAGAGTTTTACTAGATGAATAAAATATCAATAAAATGACTATAGATATTTTCAAAATCTACATGTATGGTCAATACATGAAACTATGAAATTGATTGAAAAAGACGAAAATAAAAATCATCGAATTACAATTCACACTTGTGTTGACGGTGTTTTGTTAAGTCTAAATGTTCATAATGATTGTGTTATTAGCAATGGTCAAATATATCCTAAAAGATACCACACTCCTGGTAGGATCGACTAAGTTGAGATTCCATCGGGAAATTCATGACAAGTTGTACGATTGCCAAAAACATACTCTTAATAATATATATATCATATTCCAATTGCCAAAAACATAACGCCATATCCTAATTTGGTTAAAACCAACTCTGTCCGTTTCCAAGAGAGTCACTGATCCACTAAATGGGAGATCCGTCCCTACTTAAGGAGATCTGTGTGTCAGAAAACGCGGGTACTTACCAGGTTTAAACCAATTAGGATCACAAAACTCATTATCCAAACACACACAAACGAACCAAACTCCTAAAACCCTTAAACAAAAGCTATAAAAATAAAAAATTGGAGCAATTAAACACAAAGATCATCAACAAATCATCAACTATAATCAACAATTGTAAGTGATTTCATCTTATTTTATTTTTAATTTTGAGTCTAGGGTTTTGATTTTGCACCAAACCAAATAATTTGAGGATTTTGATATTTGTTGCAGTATTTGCACAATTAGAACTAGAATATAGTAATGTATAACTATTATGATTCATGTAGACACTAAGATTACATAATTGAAGTAGTTAGTAAAAATCAATTTTTGACAAAAACCCCAAATTGTAATTTTTGAATAAAAACCTCATGCCTAGGAATTTTTTTTTCAAAACAAGTGTTGTTTAACTACACTCTTAATACAACGCAATTTTTTTTTCTTCATGCATTAAGTCTCATGAATGTTCATAACGAAATGTATAATTCATATACATTTTTGATTCATTCGACTAGAGCAATATCAAACATAGGTTGTGCGTTAAAGTTTGCTTATTACTAGTATTATTACTAATTTTCTTTTATTCGAGTCAAGCAAACTACACATCCACATTCGTCCATATAATCACACACATAGAAACACCTACATTATTTTTCATTTAAAATATTAAGTCGTTTTAATGTGGTCTATAGGTTAAATCATGCCACAACTAAACCAAAAGGATTACCAACGCACTAAAGCTTACCTACCTAGAATTCATCGCCCAAAAGAAATGGATGATGAAGTTAGAGAATCCTATCGCCGTCTTGAAAGTCGTCTCTTCCATGAATGAAGATTCGTCACTCCATCTTTTATTGAAGCAAACAATATGCTCCCAACCTTTCAAGCCATAGACCTTGAGTCTTTCCTCACTTTAGATAAACCTATTTGTCCTAGATTCGTAGCCGAATTCTACCATAGTCTTGAAATCAAAAGAGATGAGGAGGAACGTCCTTACATTGAGTTCAAGCTTGGTGAATTCACCTTCGAATTAGATACATCCCAACACTCTCGAATCTTTCAAACTCTAAAGGCTCTAGAAACCTTTTACACAAGTAAGTAGTCACTAGTTTCTCTTGATGATCATTCTAATAGTCGTTTCTTTGGCCCTAAGCATGACCTCGTCAGAAAGAACATCACCATTCCTAGAACCACTCAAAACCAACTTCAAAGAGACCCCAACAAACTCCATATAGATGATATTCCTCCCGAGCTAAGAGGATGGGAACTATTCTTTAGGAAAAATTTCTTTTGCACCCTTGGTAATAGAGATCATATAAACGCATGCACCACATACATGCTTTACTACTTAAACATCAAAATAAAGTTCAACTTCACTTCGATGATTCTTTATTGAATGGAGGAAGTAAAAAATAAAAGCAATGGTCCCATGCCATTTGCTATGCTTTTGACTTGTCTTTACAATCACATCCTTCGAACAAACCCTCAAGCTGTTGTCCCACCTAATAGGTTCACGTTCCATGATCGTGTTATGAATCCTTTGGACTTTTTAAGAAATCCTTTTAAGGAAAAGGGAAAGAGAGTAGCTTATCCTTCGATCTCCTCCTCTTTATCTTCATCGTCCGATAAAAATGAAGCACCATCATTCTTAGAATTTTATGACAAACTTTCTGACAATGAGGACCTAACCGATTCCCAAAGAGAAAAGAGAGGAATGTTTAAATGCTTAAACCGTTACTTTGGCACCATCACCAAGTATTTGAAGAATCAAAAGTGATTGATGCATATGTGTTGGCTTTATGTGGTTGTTTACTACTCGTATTATGAATATTATGATTAGGATAATGTTTTCCATGAATATTTGTTTATGTGTATTGAACTACTTATGACGATGTTATGAACTTTGATGCTTGCATGCTAGTTTGTTAGAGTTTTGGATGCAAAAATGCAGTTCTGGTCATACTTTTGGATGCCACAGATCTACGGATCCACCATATGGTAGATCCGTCTGAGGTTTAGGTAGATCCGTGCATCACCAGGCCAGGTCTTGATTTTTAACCCTTTCTACTTTATCTTATAATCATGATATATGATACTATGTGGGATTTTAAACCTTAGGATAAAACATGTTTTCCATATAATCCAAGAACCATTATACAAAACACTTCACCACTATCACCATATAATCATCACCCTCAAGTACCATTTTCTTCACATTTCTCATAATTCTCACATACAAACCTCACAAGCCCATCACCATGACTAGTTCATCCAAAACAAGTTCACCAAATTTCAAGAGAAAAACCACAAGAATGAGTGTCAAGCATTCAAACTTTGTCAATCTTAACTCCTCAAGTGATGAACACCAAAATGGAAAAACTCCATCACCACCTCCTAGAAAGAAATCCCTTTCACCACTACAAGTTCCATCCAAATCCATCTCTAGTAAGAGTACACACTATACCTCATCATAATCTCTAAGTAAATCTTTGACACCAACTCACGCTGCACCTCCACCCAAACTCCGATTTGTCATTCCCCTAAAACTTGAACCTCAAGAACTTCCACCACTAGCTTCATCACCAAATCTCCCTTATGTGTCAACTATGAGCAATTGGCCACCGGGCCCTTCCAAACCATCCTACCACCACGTGTCACTCGACCACCACCCGGGTTTCCACATCCACCACTAGGATTTGAGAAACTACCATCAACTCAACCATTGTTTGTTAACATTAACAACAATACACCTCACCTCCACAATAATGGACCTAACCAAGAAAACAACCCACACTTGCCACTAAATCTTGGGAATCAAGATTTTCCTCACCCTCCAACAAACATTTTAGACTTAGTAAATCCAAATGACATGCCTCACCTACACAACATGTTTTGTTAAAGTTGTAGCACTACAAGGCATGAGATCCAAATGCTCTGAAACCTTGTCAACTACATGTTCTCATACATTCAACACCACCTAGGCTCTTCATCAAACCCACCATACTTCCCGCATTAGCCGCATCAAGATATTACCTTAACCCTTCAGATTATATGGGAAAATGATATTTATCCCAAGATTTAGGATCTTTAGTTGTTTTCTTTTCTAGATTATTTTTCTTTGTGTCTAATGGGCTTTAAAGCCAAATTTTATGTTAATTTCCCTTATAATGGATTTAACATTATTGCAATTGTTGTGGTGATTCTTGATTGCGTTTTATGATATTTGTGCTTGTGTTGTTGCCATATATATTTGCTTGTCTAATAACTTTGTTTTGTAGCACACATCCATAACTTGATTCCTTGGTGCCCTAAGCAAAGGGGAGCATACACCAAGGGGGATCACTTACCATATAGTCTTTATTTTTTACTTTGCATTCGTCACCAAGTCACTTATCATTCGTCAAAACAAGACTTGCAAGGAACACCTCTACAACACTTTTTGCTTTGACAAAAAGGGGGACAAGATATGTAAATTCATCCACTAAATACTTATTTAGTAACTTTTAAATACACATGAGTTTATATTTTGTCATCATAAAAAATGAAGAGATTGTTAATACAAATATTCGCGTAAAAACGATATTTATTTTTAATGATCTTCATGTTTTGATGATAACAAATATAATGCCATACTACATAAAAGTTTAAGTAAACAAGTTATTTAGTCAAAAGTTTACTTGACGACGACAAATCACATAAGGTATGAATATGACATTATTAAACATAGCAAATGATCAAAGAAAAATATTATCATTTGCATAAACCTTTTCTAATCAAATGATTTAAGTAAACACATGATTAATTATAAGCTAGTTATGTTAATCATGTAAGACAAAATAGGATTAACCATAAGTAGAAACAATCTTTCTAAATCTTTCCAAATCTAGAAGATCTTTCCTTATTAGTGATAAGAAATATTTTACTTTTAGAAGAATTTATTAAACTAGATTGTTACGTTTAAGAAAAAGACTCGGTCACCCCGTGTATTTTACAGTTTATCGTAGCTCGTAGTTTAATGTTAATCGTATGACATACGGTAATGGGCCGGGTATAAACCCAAATGTGTCAGCCCATACCAAGGCCATTGGGCCAGTTTTGTAAGACATATAAATACCTCTTCCATCCCATGGAAGAGGTGGTTGGTTATTTTATAATTCAAGTATTACTTTCTCTCACTATAACTTTTCTCTCTAGTATTTCTCTTTTTAGGAATCGGCTAATCTCTTAATTTTCCATTGTGTTATGATATCCAATATCCTACAATTGGTATCAGAGCTCATGGGAGGATTAGATCGTGTGTATGTGCATTTTGTTGCTTGGTTTAGATCAAAAAGTGTACTTTTTAAAGTTTATGGTTCGCTTTCTCTTTTCTCTTAGATGTTGATCTTTGTTGTGTTAAATCTTAGGTGTTTAGAGTAGTTATATCATTGTAGTACTTAGTTTGGTAGAAGAAATCAAACAAAAATGTTCAAAAGGGTGATTTTAGGTGTTTTTAGGTGAAAAAGTACTTTTTTCTAGCCGGCGGTTTGCTATTCTGTTTCCTTGTTCTTTGCCGCGGTTTGTCAGAAAAGTACCATAGACAGCGGTTTGTCAGAAATGACAGTACGAAGGTTTCTCTTATTTTGACAGTGGTTTGTCTTTTAGTGATAGCGGTTTGGATAGACAACGGTTTACAGGTTTTAAAGAAGTATTCCTTTCATAGCGGTTTACGAAACAAACCTCTGGCGGTTTGATTTTTAGGCAGCGGTTTGGTGTCTTTCTTCTCAGTTGTTTACTATTAATATAATTGTGGAAAACTATAAGGGGGTTGAATAGTTTACCGCTTTTTAATTAAAGGTTTTAAATTTGTTTGTAAAATTTTAGATTTGAAAATTTGAATTTCAAAATGTTTAGTTTGAATAAGACATTTCTTTTAATTGTAGAAAATGTTTTGTAATGTTTATAAAATGTTTACAACATTTTATAAAAGTGTGAGGTTGAATAAAAATTTCCTTTGATCATAAAATGCATTAAGCATTTATTTATGCATACCTTTAAGTGATGTATTTGTTGAAATGAGAATTTACTACTAATTACTTGTTTACGTTTAATTTTACGTTGAACGTTTTTATATTTTGTGATTATCAAAACGTAAAGATGTGAAAAAATATTAGTAATGTTTTTAGGCATTGTATTTTTATCAACAATCTCCCCCTTTTTGATTATTACAAAATTTAAACTCATTAAATGTAAAATTATTTTTAAACAAGTATTTAGTGAGTTTCATGTCATTTCTCCCCCTTTTTGTAGAATCAAAAAGACATCGTCGAGAATTGCTAGTTAAATCGACGGAATAAATGCTCCCCCTTGATGTGTGCTCCCCCTCGTTCGAGGGCACCAAGGAATCGAGCTATGGTAACTTTGCTACAAAAAAGTTAGAAGCACAAGACAAATATATTCTAACATGTAGCAAGTTAGAAGGAAAAATATAGCAACATTTTGTATTATAATTTGCCATAAAATCAATTAATCAATAATTAAGACAAAAGATCATTCATTGATTAAAGAGATTGTGTGTAAAACACACTCATGCATATATCAAATAATATGCTTAGAAGCATATCGAAACATAAATTAAACTAGAAAAGATCCTAAGTTGCCATAGAAGAACTCTAGACTTGCTTGCGACACAAAAAAAATTGGACGATTATTTGAAAGCAAGAAAAGTAGGCATAAGATGTGATTAGTTGGTTGTTGATGGAGAGTTTGGAGCGGAGGTGGTTGTTGGAGGGTAGTCACGTTGGACTTGAGGTGGAGGTTGTGGCCTAGTAAGGAGATACTCAATCTTTTGGGTAAATCGGCAACAAGGACAATAGCCAACATGGGTGTCAACTTGTTATAAATTAATGGTGTGAGGAAGGTTTAGTGAGTAAGGTGATGAGGGTGATATGTTTTGTTGTGCAATATGCATGGCTAAAAGACTTGATAAGTCTTAAAGTTGGTTAATTTCATCAACGAGTCTTTCCCTACTCAGAGATGAAGTTGGAGTAAGTTGAGTTTGGTTATCACCTTGAGTTTGAGTATGAATCATACTAGCAACATGTGGATTGGTTTGTGTGAGTGGAGGTGGATTAACAACTTGTAGTAATATGGGAGTATCTTCATCATTTGTGATACAAATGTCACTAAATAGAATTGAGTTATGGTTTGCTTGAGTAGAAGGATTGATCTCTTGAGATGAATTATAGAGAGTAGAGTGTGATTTGGGTATTGGTGTAGGTGAGTTAACATTGTTCTCACTTGATGTGTCGCAAGTGTTCAATTTCTTTCTCCAAATAGGTCTTACACTTATCATTGCTGCTCTTGAGGATTTGGATTTGGGTTTGTTAGGAGATGTCATTAGTGAAGATGATTGTGGTGATGATGGTGAGGATGAGAATGTATTTATAATTGGAGAAAGGTGCAATTTAGGGTGGATGAACATTGTTAAAATAACAAGTCCAAGAGATGTTTAGGAATTTTGGGAAATAGTAGGTGTGGCTAGGTAGAAGAGGGGAAAGAAAATAGTGAAAAATTTATGAATCAGAAGGTAGTCCCCTTAAATAGGTGGGCGATCCCCTTAAATATAAGGGGGCCGCCTTTATGAATTAAGGGGGCCACCCATCTGAAAAATTTTAGACGATCAAAAAATGATTTTTCTTAAAATTTTGTGTGAGGGTTTCTGTTTTGGTGGTTAATTTGCAGCAAGTCTATCCTTTTATGACAATTAAGATTTTTAGCAAGTAATCATGCAAATACCTAGTTTGAACAAGTATAAATTAGAACTATTTCACATAATGTTTGGCAAACAAACATGTGTGAAATAATACTAAGACCTAAGATGAGCAACACATAAGAATTTTCACAAGTTTAATTAGTGTTGTTGTAAAATTATGGCTTTTACTAAGTGAGCATGCAAATGCCTAGTTTATACTAAGAACAAAATCATTTCATATAGCAAGTAGCAATCAATTATCTATATTTGTAATTGAGAATCATCCAAAAAAGCAATTAAAGGAACATATCAATATGAAGACAGTCTATTAGGTGTAGTAATAGAAAGATATGTTAATTGGAAAATAGGTTTCAATATCATCAAATGAGATTTATGTTGAAATCCTAGTGTGTGCCTAAATGCAACAAATGTGGAGTAAGAATTATTTCGACTCTAATAAACGTAAAACCTAAGAAATAGTTCAAGTACTCCTTGATTCAATCAAGAGTGTCGAAAATATATATTAGATTATATACTTTGACAACAAGTTAGAGGTCTTTATGCATGAAAAAAAATGTTTTTAGCATATCTCAACAAATGTATTAAAATAGATTTTCATGTACTCCTAGTTGTAAGAAGGATTTAGAGAAAATAGATTGGGCGAGAGTGGGAGAGAATCCAGGAATTTAAGATACTTTAGATGTATGTTTTAGTGAGAGAGATATCGACGGCGGTTGCTTTTTGGCATTTTTATCACAATAGATGTTGTCGATTGACTTGTTAGTGATTGCCCCTAGCATATTTTGGATAATTCGATGATTTGATGTTTTGATTTTTAGGGTTATGGTGAAGGATTTTGATGTGGTTTTTGTTGAGCCACGATCTAGCTCATCTAGGATATCATAATCATGATCCAGCGGAATAACAAATAATACAATCATAATTAAGAATAAGGTGTTACTACTAAACTTTAAGCCTTTCATTGTATTTGATCAGGATACAAAGGCTTACTATACTACTAAGCTACTAATAAGCTAGCTACTAAAGCTAGGCGTCTTACAAAGACTTGACGCCTAGAGTACACACATACACCTTTAGGTCTACATTGTGAATTGAATGAAATGATAAACCTAGACGCCTACCCCTCTTTATATACTAGAGGGGTTAGGGTTTACAAGACAAGATAAGATCAAAAAAACTTAGGAAACTATAAATCAGCATGAAATACCATTTGACTAATCTTCAATCAGCATTAATGTTGATCTTTATCTTTTAGCTGAGCATTAAATACTGTTTGACTAATCTTCAATCAACATTAATGTTATTCCAGCTTTGTCTTGTAGGTCCTCCATCTTTAATATGTTTTGTCATAATCAACTCAAAGTATAATTCCTAACAATCTTCCCCTAGTTGATAATGACAAAACCAATAAGCACAAGCTTCCCCTGAAGCTAATATAGATGAAGAACTTCCCCTGAATCCATGCACTCTTCCCCTTTTTGTCATAATCAAATAGGAGTGCATGTAGATGGTAAATATATGAACAATAAGCTTCCCCTTAAAAGTATACTAACCATCTCTTGAATCTTGAACTCAGTAGCATAGATCAAATCTTCCTTCAGTGCGTAGAAGACATTATTAAACGTCTTTGAATCATGCATAATTCTTGTAGACAACAAATAGTAACATGCCGACAAATAAATTTTGTAAATTTATTTATGTTCATGCCAACGGCCACCATCACAGTGAGCTCTGTTGCATCAACGAGAAACCAGTCATGTGTGAAAAATCATATCATGAACTGTATCGTATCATACTCCAACCAAATCTGTAAAAGAGCGTGCAACAACCAATCAAGAATCATATCATGAACTGAATCTTCAAAACGAACTATACACATCATCATTGTTCAAGATCCAAGCGCGTCTGTTGTCCCATATCGGACGATGCTAGCAGAAGAAATCGTAAGCAGACCAGTAGGAACCATAAAGCCTACCAGCAGGAACCATAAACTACCAGCAGGAATGTATTAGGCAGGAAGTGGTATCACAAAAAGCCAGAAAAATAAGCCAAAATGACAAAAATGATGCACGGAATGGAAAGACTGTGCCAAATCAAGGCCAAAAGACCAAAAAATGCAAGTCAGAGTCAATAATGAATAATCAGCAAGTAAAACGGATAGCCGGAACTGAAGAATACTATTGAATGCAATCTTAAACATCTGATGGGCCTGGGGAAAGCCCCAATAGTATAATTATGAAGATGTGATGAACAAAAAGGGCCCTCAATCAATTTCAACAGCCCATTTGTGTGCAATTGACAAAGACTGTGAAGACTTTGAAGGCCCAATCCTAGCCCAGTTACAGCCAATCTCAGCCATTGTACACACAAAACCACTTATAATCTTATTGGGGCTGAAAAAGCCCATATCCAAGGGCCCATTACCTTTTTATAAAACATAAGGACCAAAAATGTAAATTTTAAAAAACCTTGTTTTATAATTAAAAATGAAAAAAAAAAAATAAAGAAAAAAGGGCCAAAAGGCCAAGTTTGAATAGTGTTTTATTAAAAGAAAAATGGTTGAATTAAAGAGTCCAGGGACCTGAAACTGCCAATTGGATTTCTTTCACAATTTAAAAACACAAGGGCTGGTTTTGCAATTTACCTTTTATCCCTTTTAGTTATAAAACGCAGGGACCATTTTTGCAAATTGCCAAAACCTTCTTTGTTTTCTTTTGTTATAAAACCAGAGGGGCCAAATTGGTCACTTTCCAAACTTTGTTATAACTGAATTTCGGCTTAAAAGAAATGAAAAGAGAGCCAAAGTTGAGGGACCATTTTTGCATCTTTTCCAAGGTTTTCGTTTAAACCTGCAACAACCCTGTTTCCCTACCGCCAAAAACCATACCACCTTCCCCACGGTTTCTAGCCTCTCATCCACTTCATAGTACATCAAGCTCACCTCACCATTTCCCACCTTACCCTGCCCCTATAACCCTTCCCACTTGGAAATCACTCAACCCGACGATCCCCATCAATGGCTGAGAATGCTTCAAGGCATATGGAGGGTTAGGATTGCTCAGGATTGCATTGTATGCTCACAACAAGCTCATCCCAACACAAAGAGAAGGCTAAGAGCTTCTATAAAAGAGAAGAGAACAAGAAAATTCAAAAAATCCTGTTTTTTTACTTTCTTAGTATAAATTTTAATTAAGTTTGTTTTAAGATTATATTACTCAGTTGTTTTAAAGCTTTATGTTGGTAATTTTTTGTTTGTAATATAAAAAGTTAAGAGTTCTTTGTGAATTTGGCTTTTGTCGAAATTTGACAATATCATTCAAGTTGTTTAAACTTGTTTAAACTTGTTAAAATGTGTTAAAGTTTTTGAGGCATCTCTTATAACACCCTTTCTCAGTTTTAATTTACCTAAAAATCAGTAAAAAAAAATCAATTTTTATACTTAAGGGGGTGTTTGGTTTAGTCTGAAAATGGGTCAATATGGGATTGGCATGGGTTGTAACCACTCAGCCAATTTTGGCTGAGTGTGTGGGGTTAATTAAGCCATTTAAATCACCACTTTTAGGTTGAAAATAAATTTTTAAGTGTTTTTTGTATTCTGTCAAAATTTGAATAAGCCAAATCAAGCTAAACCACTTAAGCTGCTTATGCAGCTTAAGCACACCTTGTTTGTGCCTATTTGAGTATTTCTAGCCACTTTAACCAACCACTTGTTCTGTCCTTTAATTTCACCAAGTAATAGCCAAGTGGTGTTGTTCTAGCATGGTTTTTGAAATCCCTCAATTTTAAGCCCCATATTCAGCAGTTTTAAAAAGCCCTTAAGCTCTCATACTTTGAATATAAGCTTAATTACATGCCCTTTTAATCTGTTTGTGTTTGGTTTTGACTAAAAAGCTTTTATAAGCTTATTTGCATAAGCCCAAAAAGCCCCCTAGGCCACTGTTGCATCTCCCCTGGTGCTGAGCACCTAGATTCAGCACTCCTTATTTAGCTTATTTTGTATTAAGCTCTAGGATTTTTTAGCTTTTATCTATAGCTTAGTAGTTGCTCTTTAAATCCCCAAGCTTTCTTAGCTTAACTCACCCTTTAGCTTAGCTTAAATTAGGCTTAAAGTCCCCATTTTTCTGTTTTCTTTTAAAAACTGTCAACATAGCTTATCTTGATTCCAGCTTATTTTAGGGCTTATTCTAGAAAACTTAGCTTATTTAGGACTCCCCTCTCCCTATTTATCTGTCCCCCATAGATTTTAGCTTATTTTGTTAGCTTAAACCTCAAAGAAAAAGCCAATAAGCTTTTAAGCTTATTAACATTCTGTCAGCCCAAAAAGCTCATGTTTCTGGCTTATTTAGACCCTTTCAGCTTATGCACCTTTTATGAAAAATGTTCTCCTAGTTCCCCTTTACAACTTTGCTTCTTTGGCTTTTTGATAATAAGCTGTTTGGACTCTCTTTGTAATCGGGGTCCACCTCAGGGACCATTAGTGTAAATTTCCCTTTTATAGTTATAATTGTTAGTCCCCCTTGTCAGTTTGTTGTTTCCCCGTTAGTCCTTGTGTCCTTTCACTGTTAGTCCCCAGCAGTTAACTTTAGTTAGTTTATTTAATTTAATTAATATAATTTAGGTTAAAATCTAATTAGTTTAATTACTTTTAATTTAATCAGTAAAATTTGGGCATTTTTATATTTTTAGAATTGTTAACTTTTTCTTTATTTAATTTTATTTTTTCAGAATTTTTATAACTTTTATTTTTTTGTCTTTTTCTATTTTCTTAGTTTTAATTAGTTTTTAATCTTTAAAAATTCATAAAAAAATCAGAAAATAATAAAAAATATATTTCTTTTTTACAAAATTTTTTTTGTCATTTAGTGTCTAGGAAAAATATAAAATTTAGTGTAGGCCTAATTTTTCTAAATTTCAGTCTTAGACACCGTTTTAACGGGTTGCGTTTTACCGTTTATTTTGTTTTGCATTCGAACGACCCTCCGTTTTTATTTCTTGAGTTTTTTTTATTTTTCAACTTAAGTTAATTAGAATTTAATTTTGATTTTTAATTTACTTTAGCATTTATTTTCTTAATTTTTAGTATTTTAGGGTTTTTTTTTTGTTTCCCCCCCCGATTATGATTTGTTCCCCGTATTTTATTATAGATGTAATTTTAGGATTTCCCTATATAATTTTGTTTCCCGTCAGTTGTTAGATTCCATAGAGATATATATATTTGTTTCCCGTAGAATAAATTAGATTTTATTTAATTAATTTTAGTTGTCATATATATCAGTGGTTTCCATATATCTAATATTCTCCATCAGTCAATTTCCTAATCAAAACCAGGATTACTTTCAATGGCAGCTCGTTGGGACATACGGACCCGGGAATCTCTCTTCCGGAATCTTTTATATGATTTTTCTTAATTATATTTAATATCTTTGTGTAGATTTGACCTTAGAGAGCCTTGGTCTATAGGGCATTTGGTTGAGATTGCATTTGTGTTATTTTATAATCTACTAATTCGACAATCAATTTTTTTTGGCGCCGTTGGCTGGGATGGCATTTGCTACGATTTTTATCCGACTTTGATCTGAACTTGGTCTTATTTTTAATTATCATATTAAAAAACACAAAAATATTTCTTATCTTTTCTTTTTATTAATACATTATCATATAAAAAATTCAAAAAAACCAAAAAAAATCAAAAATTATAAAAAAATTGTCCACTAAAAAAAATTAAAATTCACAAATTGGTAAAATACCAAAATATTAATATTCTCAACTTGATGGTATTATCCATAAAAAGTTCGGTGAACTATGAGTTACAATCGAAATTAATGTTTTAAAACTTGCCGTCTGTGTCAAATTACGATATACGGCTCACCTCATTCTGACTTGACAAACTATAAAGTGGTTATAAGGAGGGTTGTTCTAGGAGGAAACTACGACCAAAAGGAGAAATAAGTTCGCTTATTCATACTCCTTCCGCTCACCTGTGGTTTTTCATTCTGAGAGGCTACCTTGACGTCAAGATCGATTATTTTGGCTTAAGTTGTCTGTATCTCTTGTCGTTTAAAATAGATTGTGATATTATTTAAATCCAAAAAAATATTTAGTGTACTTCTTTTTATTTCATTTTGTGCACTGCGCACCTCGATCTCGGTCCCTTTTGTGTAGCAGGCCTCCACCAGAAGAACGCAGTTCTTATCGAAACCTCTTTCGTATAGAATACCCATTTATGAAGGATCCTCACGTAGAGCCAATGGCAGACCCTCGAACTATGGCTCAATTGTTCAAGCACCCACCGAGGGGTACGAGGACGCAAATCCTTTATTCCTTAAATTGTTGGCAAAACAATTTTCGAGCTGAGGCTGGGTTAAATAATCTTGTCCAGAACACAAGTCTCTTGCGGTCATGACAAAGAAGACCTCGCATGCTATATCGTTACTTCAAAAGCATCACTCACTTCAAATAAGCTCTTAATAAGCTCATTTGAGCTTATTCCTTTTCATAAGCTCAAATTCAGTTTAAAATTTGTTAAAAAGTCATTCATTACTAGTTTTGTTTAGTTCAAATCAAATTATGATCATTTGAGTGCATTTGATTCAGTTTTGGAAGCTACAAGGCACAATAAGCTTAAATCAAGCTTATTGAGGTTTAGAGGCTAGGGAGCCACTTAGGTTCAAGCTTTTTAAGCCACTCACTCTACTAGAGTGGCTTAGGTCTGAGTCTACAAAAAACTCAGGTTTATTTTTCTTTAAATTTCATCTTAACATTAATATGGCTTAACTCAAGTAGCTTATTTCTTTGTTCACCTTATGCTTAATCATGTTTATGTTGTTTAGATGGTTTAAAGTTAAAATGTTTTTAAGCTGTATTAGTGAGAAATATTAGGGTTAAATTTAGTTGTTAGATTCTGCCATACTAGTGTAATCAGCCTAGGAGAGAAACTAGCCTAAATCTACTAATAAGCTATAGGTTTAAAAGCTTAAATAGCTTTATTAGGTTAGTTTAAGTAGAAGTGGATAAAAAGTTTTAGTAGCTCTAGCTTTGAAATAGATTTTTAGTGCAATTTAGTTTTGACAGACAAAATAAAGGAGTGTTTGGTTTTAGGTACATTTGACTCTTTAAGTCAACAATTTACTATCAATTCTTTTTATACATTGGAGGAATCTATAGAAAACAAGTTTTAATCAGGTTTTAAAAGTTAGTTTGTAAATTTACAAAGTTTTAAGTGCTAAAAATACTTCCTAGCACCAGGGCAGTTTTGAGAGTTAAGTGTTTTTAGTTTTAAAGAAATTCATGGCAATCTAGAGGTGACTTTGTGTTAATGTACACTTATTTACATGTAATGAGTTAGTTAGAGAGTTCTAAAGTGGAAACTAAGCCTGCACTTAATTTTTTTGGTCAATTGCATCAGCAACAACAGTTAATACTGTTGTTGCTGTTCAATTTTCTAGTCCCTTTTAAGCATTAGAAATTAGGAGTTAGAGTTTGATATTAGATACATTTATAGTACTCCATTAGTTTTTTAGAATTTGTCATTTAGATTTCATTATTAAGCTTTTAATATAGCTTATTCAAACCTGCAAAAGTAGTATAGTAGCATTTAGGATTCTAGCTTATTTTCTATTGTGATTTTCATTTTTAGTTGATATTTGGAAAAACCTTTTATCTAGGTTAGATTTAAATCCCTAGCACAGCTTATTCCCAAATTTTCAGCTGTTAAGGTTTAGTAATAAGCTTTTTAGCTTATTAAGAAAAGCTTGTAACAGTTTTAAGCAAAAACTAGCACTTTTTCATTTCAATTTTCTTGTTAAATTTGTTAATACTCAGCTAATTTTTGTTTAAATATCCATAGTACACATCTTAATCTACATTTAGCTTCTTTTGTTTTTCATTTTCCCCTAGAAATAAGCTAGCAATAAGCCAAAATCTAAAAAGCTCATTCAAGCCTTAGTTTCTGTGACAGAATCTAAGATGCTTATTTTCTAGCTTATTCAGTTGTTAAAAGTCAAAAGTGTCTTTGTTAATGTTGTAGAGAATAAGCTCTTTTACAAGTTTGTAGTTTTAAGTTTTTGCTGAATCTCATTTTTTTAATAAGCCAAAAATAAGCCAAGTCGCGAGGTCTATTGTGTATTTTTCCCAAAGTTCAGGGGTACCCGTTTGCACTATGGTGTAAATTCACCATAGTTTACCCGCCTACCCTTGGAGACCCCGGCAAGTTCCTGATTCCTTGTGAATTTCCAGGGATGGATGAATGCTTAGCATTAGCCGATCTCGGTGCTAGCATTAATCTAATGCCATTTTCAGTCTGGGAAAAGCTTTCACTTCCTGATCTTACTCCAACTTGCATGACACTCGAACTTGCGGATCGATCAATTTCTAAACCAATGGGAATTGCAAAAGACATCTCCGTTAAAGTTGGTGTATTTCACTTTCCAGCCGACTTTGTGGTTGTAGATTTTGAGCCAGACCCCCGAGTCCCTTTAATTCTCGGGAGGTGCTTCTTAAAGACCAGTCGTGCTTTGATTGATGTGCACAAGGGTGAATTAACTCTTAGAATAGGAAGTGAAGCCATCACTTACAATTTGGATCAGACTTCGAGATACTCGGCCAATTACACTCACATGACGGCAAACAAGATTGACGTCATTGATATGGCTTGTGAGGAATACTCTCAAGAAGTTCTTGGTTTTACTGATATAATCGCGAGTGGAAATTCCACTCCGTATTATGATCCAATTGTTGCTACTTCTTCTCCTACCCTAACTCCATTTGGGGATAGTGATTTCCTGCTTCTCGAAGAAGCCGACTCTTTCCTTGGTCTAGCAGATGATCCGGATTGTCCAGCATATAATCCATTCTACTATGATCCTGAGGGGGACATTCTTATTCTAGAAGCCATCTTGAATAGTGAACCACCACTTCCCCCTCCAAGTCAAGGAACTTATCTCCCAGAAGTCCGAACTGAGCTTAAGGTCTGTGAAACTAATACAGCCAATTCTTCCGTTGATGAACCTACTGAGGTTGAACTCAAGGAACTGCCTCCCCATCTCGAGTATGCATTTTTGGAGGGCGACAACAAGTTGCCCGTCATTATTGCTAAAGAGTTGGATGTTGAGGAAAAATCCGCTCTCGTAAAGGTGCTAAAGTCCCACAAGCGAGCTCTCGCTTGGAAACTTTCTGACATTCAGGGTATCAACCCGGAATTTTGTACCCACAAGATTCTTATGGAAGAAGACTATGCACCAGCGGTCCAACATCAAAGAAGAGTAAATCCAAAAATCCACGATGTTATTAAAAAGGAGGTTGAAAAACTTCTCGAAGCTGGATTGATTTACCCTATCTCCGACAGTCCCTGGGTTAGCCCGATACATTGTGTACCAAAGAAGGGAGGAATGACTGTGGTAGTGAACGAGGAAAATGAGTTGATTCCAACTCGTTTGGTTACCGGATGGCGAGTGTGCATTGACTATCGTAAGTTAAATGAAGCCACCCGCAAAGACCACTTCCCTCTACCGTTCATGGACCAAATGCTTGAGAGATTAGCGGGGAATGAATACTACTGTTTCCTCGATGGTTTCTCCGGTTATTTCCAAATCCCCATTGACCCCCGTGATCAAGAAAAGACTACTTTTACTTGCCCATACGGAACGTTTGCCTACCGTCGCATGCCTTTCGGCTTATGCAATGCTCCAGGCACGTTTCAACGATGTATGTTAGCAATCTTTCATGACATGGTTGAGAAGACGATGGAAGTCTTTATGGACGACTTCTCGGTCTTTGGGAATTCTTTCCAAAACTGCCTCTCCCGTTTAGACCACATGCTTCAAAGGTGTGAAGACACCAACTTAAGTCTTAACTGGGAGAAGAGCCATTTTATGGTCAAAGAGGGCATTGTCCTCGGCCATAAGATTTCTAAGAAAGGGATTGAGGTTGACAAAGCCAAAATCGATGTCATTGCAAAATTACCTCATCCCACCACCGTCAAAGGAATTAGGAGTTTTCTCGGTCATGCCGGTTTTTACCGGCGGTTCATTCAGGATTTCTCAAAAATATCCCGACCAATGACCCATCTCCTTGAGAAGAATACTCCATTCATCTTTTCCGATGACTGCATTCGAGCTTTCCAAACATTGAAAGATAGACTTACGGAAGCTCCAATCTTGATTGCTCCAAACTGGGACCTTCCATTTGAGCTTATGTGCGATGCAAGCGATTTCGCCATAGGTGCAGTTTTGGGGCAACGTCATGAGAAACACTTTCGGCCTATCCACTATGCTAGTAAGACCTTGATTGAAGCACAAACGAACTACACTACGACTGAAAAAGAATTACTTGCCATAGTGTATGCTTTCGAGAAATTCAGGTCTTACCTCATCATGAACAAAAGCATAGTGCATACGGACCATTCCGCCCTTAAGTATCTCTTTGCAAAAAAGGATGCCAAGGCGAGATTGCTCCGATGGGTTCTCCTCCTCCAAGAATTTGACTTCAAAGTTATTGATACTAAAGGAGCCGAGAACCTCGCAGCCGATCATCTGTCCAGATTGGAAAACCCGTATGAAAACGTCAATGATCCTAAAGAGATAAATGAAAGTTTTCCTCTTGAGACGTTAAATATGGTGACCTTTCGTGGAGATTCTAGAACCCCGTGGTTTGCCGACTTTGCAAATTATCACGCGGGTAACTTCGTTGTGAAGGGCATGTCAACCCAACAGAAGAATAAGTTCTTCAAAGATGTTAAACACTATTTCTGGGATGACCCCTTCTTGTTTAAAATTTGTGCGGATCAAGTGATCAGGCGATGTGTGCACGGCAAGGAAGCTCTCGACATTCTCGAAGCTTGCCACAATGGACCCACCGGGGGACATCATGGTGCAAACCTCACAGCCAAAAAGATCTTTGACTCCGGTTTCTTCTGGCCCACCATCTATAAAGATGCCCACGAGTTTGTCAAGAACTGTGACTCGTGCCAACGTCAAGGAAAAACTTCACAACGCGATGAGATGCCTCAAAACTCCATCCAAGTTTGTGAAATCTTTGACATGTGGGGCATCGACTTTATGGGCCCGTTCCCGTCTTCACGAGGGAACAAGTATATTCTCGTGGCAGTCGACTATTTGTCAAAATGGGTTGAAGCAAAAGCGCTCCCCACCAATGATGGGGGGTTTGTTCGGGAGGGTGGTGTTGGAGGTTGTGGAGGTGGTATTATGTGATGGATGTAGGGGATAAAAGTCGCTAGAATGAAGCCCGGATTAGTTTGCAAAGTTTCTTAAATCTCTCTTCGCACAGATTTATTGCTCCCCTGCAAATCAGTAAGTGATCGCGGAACCCGTATTGTAATGCCAATTTTCAAATCTGCAGAAATATAGGAGTTACTCACCGTCTCTCCACCGCTTATCACCCACAAACAAGTGGCAATGGAAGTATCAAATCGGTTTGAAAAGATTCCTGAAAGACCATAGGTGAAAACCGTGCCTCCTGGTCGACAAACTAGAATGATGCACTATGGGCCCCTTCCGCACCTTACAAAACACCCATCGGGTGTACTCCCTTACAAGCTGTGTATGGAAAGGCATGCCATCTTCCGATCGAGCATGAGCACAAAGCCAACTGGGCCCTTAAAGCAAGATGACTTCGATCTCTGTAATTACGGTGATCACCGGAAAGTTCAACTCAGAACCAAGAGTTCATGTGCTTAATGTTTTGCCCACCCTTGAGTTAGATTTCATACCTTCTAGTGAATCCATTTTCGCTTATGTTGTATGGATCTTTCTCCCATTTCTTTTCATTCCCGTTATTCCACCTTATCTTCTCTCCTGTGGGGATGAAGACACCATATTTGATCCCGGCATTTCAAAAGTATCATTTTTCTAGGCCGGATGTATCTCATCGGAGTGGAACTTTCATGAAATTCAATACTTATCGTAGTCACTTGAATGAAAGTCCGATGATGATTTTAATTTCCACTTGTTTCCTCAAGGATCCATAAATCCTTGTGATGGGTCAAGCATCGCGACCCTAAACAAGCGCTTCGTGGGAGGCACCCCATGCTTATCATAGCTTATCGTAGTAGTAGTAGTATGTAGTGTTAAATAAGTGTAGTGTTGTTGTGTAAGATAGCTTGTCTTTTCCATTACCCGTGTTTCCATGTTGTTGTTATTGTCCAGGATTGCCCGGATTGTGAAGACTCTCAGTTTTGTCATTCATCAAGAGTTTCACATCCTCAGCTTCATTTGGGAATCCGATATCCTAATCTTATCGACTAACGTTTTATCTTTTGGCATACCTCATAAACGGCCTTAGGATTAATGTAATACCCTTCAAAACATCGAGGACGATGTTTAGTTCTAGTTTGGGGGGGTATCTTCGATTTGATTGTTGCCTGCAGCATTGTTACCACGTAAACCCGTTTTTACCACCAAAATACCAAAAAAAATGAAAAAATTAAAAAATTTTCAAAAATATAATAAGTGTTTTGTCACAGTTTTGCTTTTCTTTTGGGTAGAATAAGAATAATTTTTGACTTGATCGGGCGTGTTGAGCCCTAGCTAGTTCCTTTAGGCCAAGCTTTCACGAATTCTATTGCTTTGAATTTTAAAAATGTGAAGAACGAAATGATAGAGTTAAATATAAGTTATGTGCTAACAAGTATTCTTCTAAAAACTTTTACGAGAAACTTGTGGTATTTCTCTCCCGTGAATTCTAATCCACCAGTTTATCATACGTACTCAATTTAATTTTCAACTAAGTCAATCGATGTTTTCAGAAAAAGCTTCAAAATTTTGTAACATGAGTATTTCAAAGCGAGATTTTTGTAGTGATTTAAAAGATAAATGCCAAAGGAAGCATGAATGAAATGTGAATCAAAAATGCATGAATTTGAAATTTTGGCCAATGAAGCATGCGATTGATATTATGGAGCAAGTAAAAGATGTGTCCGTGAACATCCCACCGCTAGCAACGAGGTGGGGGATCAACTAAGACGTCTTTGCTTCTAGGGATTTGTGTGTCGTGATATCATCACATGGAAGAAAGGTCAAGGTGAGGGTATCTAACTAAGACACCAATCATAGTCCATTTTTAGGAATAAGGTGTTGATGTATTTACCCCTACGCTAGCAACGGGGTGGAGTTTTTCCAACAAGAACATGCGTCCCGTGGTTGTATACCGCTCCGTTAACCCACGTGTAGGGGTTCAATACTAAGCAAAGCATTCCTACTTTAAGAAATTATATTAGGGATGTTAAAAATTGTTGCAAAAATTCTAAAGTTTAAATCTCGAATCAAGTTACGAATCTTAATAAGTTGTTGCTTTGAGGTCATGAATTCATCTTGAATTATACCTATGAAATAAGTTGTCTATGGGTAAATTAAAATGAGTACACACATTCAATCGTATATCCAGTTGGGAGTGAAAATTCTCAAGTCATAATATGAGGGCTTAACATTAGACTTATATCGACAATGATCTTAGTTTAATTTGCTTAGCTTGGAACTTGTGGCAAAATCGGGACCAGATGAATATCGCAAGGACACCGTAGATCACCTCTACGGACGCGTCCTCATTCTATGATCCCAGTGTTAATAAATGAAAAAAGTCAAAACCTTGTTTAAAAATGAGAAAATCCAAAATATCAGTTTGTAGTTAGTGTAAATTCAGAAAATGGTGAAAACGGGACTTACATGTTTACTTCATAACATTGCGTGAGGACACGACAATACCTTAGTATGGGGCTTTGATAAGTCTTAGTTACACATATCCTTTTACCTCTAAAAACGCGCTTAATTAACAAAAACAGACAAAAACTGCCAAATATATGTTTGTTTTGCATTTGTATTGTGCAGGAAGTGGATATCAACAAAAAGACAGAAAACCATGCCAAAATGACAAAACTGAGCATGGAATGGAAAAGACTGTGCAAAATCAAGGCCAAAGTCCAAAAATGTCAAAGTCAGAGTCAATACTGAAGAATCAGCAGTCAAAACGGAGCCGGAACTGAAGAATACTATTGAATGCAATCTTAACCCATCTGATGGGCCGGGAAAGCCCAATAGTATAACTATGAAGACTGTGAAGACCAAATGGGCCCTCAATCAATTACAACAGCCCATTTGTGTGCAATTGACAAAGACTGTGAAGACTTTGAATAAAAAAAAAACAAAAAAAAAAAAAAACCAAGACCCAATCCTAGCCCAGTTACAGCCAATCCAGCCATAGTACACTCAAAAACCCACCTGAACCTATTGGGCCTTAAAAAGCCCACTAATTTTTTAATATAATTAATTTAAAAAAAAAATTTAATTTTTTATAACATAAGCCAAAAACCAAGCCCAATACCCTTTTTTATAAAACTCAAGGACCAAAAATGTAAATTTTAAAACCTTGTTTTATAATTAAAAATGAAAAAAATAAAGAAAAGGGCCAAATGTGCCAAAGTTTGAAACTTGTTTTATAAAGAAAAAGAGGCAAAAATAAAACACAAGGGCTGAAATTGCAACTTTTCAAAACTCCTTTTTAACCCTTTTAGTTATAAAACGCAGGGACCATTTTTGCAATTTCATGAACCTCTCTTTTATTCTTTTGTTATAAACCACAGGGACCATACCTGCCACTTTCCAAACTAGCTTATAACTGTTTTGTGGGGCTAGAAAGAAAATGAAAAGAGAATGAAAGATAAGGGACCATTATTGCCTCTTCCCCAAAGTTTCCTTTTAAACCTGCAACCATAAAACTGTACTCAACCCGTTACCGCCAAAACCATACCACCTCTCCCCCACGTTTTCACTTCCAAACCACCTCCCAAGTACCTTCCCAGCTCACCCTCACCAATTCCCACCTCCCCATCACCCCTATAACCCTTCCCTATTGACATTTCACAAAAACCCGCACCCCCTTCAATGGTTGAGATGAAGAGAAGCAAATAGAGGCTAGAGCTTTTGTAGGTATTGTACACTCACAGCTAACACAACCCAAGGCAAAGAGAAGGCAAAGGACCTCTATAAAAGAGAAGAGAGCAAGCCGAACCAAGAATCCCTGTTTTTACTTTCTTAGTTTAAATTTAATTAAAGTTTGCTTTAAAGTTATTGTATTTAGTTTGTTTAAAACGTTTTAAGTTGTAATTCTTGGAAGTTTAATAAATTATTAAGAGTTCTCTTGTTATTGCATTTGTCAAAATTTGAAATATAAATTAAGTTGTTTAATCCTGTTTAAACTTGTTTAAGAATGTGTTAAAGTTATTAAGTATCCCTTATAACACCCTTTCTCAGCTTAATTTACCTAAAAATCAGTTAAAAAATCGATTTTTATATAAATAAGGGGGTGTTTGGTTTAGTCCCAAAATGGGTCAAATGGGAATTGGCATGGGTCAAGTGCACTCAGCCAACTTTGGCTGAGTGTGTAGGGTTTATTAAGCTACTTTAATTACCACTTTTAGTTTGAAAATAAGTTTTTAAGTTTCTTTTATATTCTGTCAAATTTTGATAAGCAAAATGACTTAAGTGCTCAAGCGCTTATGCAGCTATAACACACTATTGTGCTTGTTTTGGTTGTTTCTAGCCATTTTAAAACACCCCTTGTTCTGTCCCTTTAAGCTCACCAATATAGCCAAGTGTGTATGTATGCATGTGTGTTTGTGAAAAAAACAGTCAACTTTAAGCCCCATATTCAGCAGTTTTAAAAGGGCCTTAAGCTCTCATACTTTGAAAATAAGCTCAATTATGGCCCCTTTAATTCTGTTTGTGGTTTGTTTTGGCTAAAAAGCTCATAAGAGCTTATTTTCATAAGCCCAAAAAGCCCTTAAGCCACTGCATTGCCCTCCCCTGGTGCTGAGCACCATTTTCAGCCCCCTTTTTCTAGCTTACTTGCAATTAAGCTCTAGGATATTTTTGCTTTTTCATATAGCTTATAGGTCCCACTCTTAGGTTTTCCAGCTTATTTCTCCTAGTTTTTCTTTTTAGTGTAAGCCTTAATCTTAGGCTTTAACGGCCCTTTTTCTGTTTTCTTATTAAAATTGTCAATATAGCTTAATTGATCCCCAGCTTATTTTAGGGCTTATTCTAGAAAACATAGCTTATTTAGGATTCCCTTTTCCCTAGCAGCCTATTTCCCTTAGTTTTATAGCTTATTGTGCCTTAAAATCCCAAAAAGAAAGCAAAATAAGCCATAAGCTTATTTAGCTTCTGCAGCCCAAAAAGCTCACTTTTCTAGCTTATTAAGTTAACTTCAGCTTATGCACCTTTTATGAAAAATCCTCCCCTTGAGCCCCTTTACAACTTTGCTTCTTTGGCTTTTTGAAAATAAGCACTTTGGACTAAGCTTGTAATCGGGGTCCACCTCAGGGACTGTTTGTGTAATTTTATCTTTTATAGTTATATTTTTATCCGCCCTTGTCAGTTTTTGTTTCTTCGTGATCCCTTTTGTCCTTTCCACTGTTAGTCCCTATATTAACTTTAGTTAGTTTTAGTTAATTTAAATAATTAAATTAGGTTTAATTAATTATTTTAATACTTTTAAATTATTCCAGTAAAATTTGGCATTTTTATATTTTTAGAATTGTTAACTTTTTCTTATTTAATTTTATTTTTTATTTCAGAATTTTTATAACTTTTATTTTTTGACTTTTCCATTTCTTAGTTAATTATTTTTTTTTAAATCTTTTATAATTTCATAAAAATTCCAAAAATTAATATAAAAATATTTTTCTTTTTACAAAATTTTCTTTTGCATTTATGTCTAGAAAAATATAAAATGTTATGTAGGCTTTATTTTCTTAAATTTCAGTCTTAGACCCTTTTTAACCGAGTGCTTTTACCGTTTCTGTCGTTTAGCTTCAAACAGACCTCCGTTTTAGTTCTAGTTTCCTTTATTTTTCAAATTAACTTAATTAGAATTTAATTGTGATTTTTAATTTATTTAGCATTATTTTTTCTTAATTCTTAGTATTATAGGTTTCCGATACCTGAATCCTGTTCCCCGTATTTGTTAGTATAAATTTATTCTAGGATTTCCCTATAACAATTTTGGTTTCCCGTAATTTTAAGATCCCCATTCCTATATCTGTTTCCCGGAGATTAAATAGGTTTTTATTTAATTTTAGATTTGTAATTATAAACATGGTTTCCAGTCATATATTCTCCATCATTCAATTTCTCAATCAAACCCAGGATTACTTTCAATTGCATCCTCGTTTGGGACATACACCCGGGAATATATCTTCCGAATCTTTGTTAGAATTGATTCCTAGCTTGATGTATTTTATCCTTTTGTGGAATTTTGACCTTTTGCGCTTGGGCAAGGCATTCGGTTAGATCTTATTAGGTTGCCTATATAAGTGTGTGCTATCTCGCGAATCAAACACACACAAACAATCATTATAGTAGTTCTAAACCTAAAACCCATGAACTTTTACAAGTTCTTTACCATTTTCTATGAGTTCGACAACAAGAATCAACCATAACGTATGAATAAGTTATCCCCATTAAAAACTATAATAGCTACATCATCTAGACCCCTATAGAACAAAACCCCTCAATAAATTTGAGATTTCATACACTTTTTAAGGTGACGAAATTTTGATCAATTTTTAGGGTTTTTCGAGTGAAATTCCAACATTAGGTCTGATATATGGAGGTTTTAACATTACTACAAGTGTACCTTTTGATTATAACGAAGATAGAGCGAGTTCTTGAAGTCTTAGAAATTAATAATGGAGGTTTAAGGTTTATGAGTGTGAGACAAGTGTGGGAAAGACGGTAAGGGGGTGTTTATGTTTACAACTTTTAGGTTTTGGCATAAATGCCCCCCTAAGGTTTACTAGTGCTTTCACTTTCCTAATAAACTTTACCTAAGGCATAAAATAGTTTCCCAAATGGCAAACTAATCCCTAAGGTTTATTTATCAAGAATGAGCCTCACATTTTACCATAATACCCCTAAAGGATTAAACACAAAACAAATAAAGCCCAATTGAGTTAAATTTAATTAACTCCCCTTTAAATATTTATCCGATATGTGTAAAATCTTTTTCGATTATCACATAATTAATTATAAAGAAGATATTTGACATTTTCTCCCCCTCAAACAATGACCCGTTTTCTATTTAAAAAGTTGTAGTCATTGTTTGAGTGGTCAAATGTCTTTGAAAATGATTTTTTCTGAAGAATTTCTGAAGATGATTATATTATTTTTGAAAATCAACACCCAAGAAATAAGATTTCTCTTATTTTAATCACATAAGCGCACTGACACGTACACTTATGGAATATAGGAAGCACGGGTTGTGATGCAAAGTAATCACAAGCCTTTGTATGGTCATAAAGTAGACCATGTCTGAGAATAAATTCCCGTTGAGAGGTTAAATTTTCTTTTTGAAATATTTGCCTTGAAGATGATGACCGGGTTGCTATCGGAAATAATTGCAAGCCATTTTTGGCATGTTTTAAAAACTTTTGAACTTCTGATCGAACTTCATTACACATCGTACTTATTAAAAATGACAAGACTAAGCCGTAAATGTTATCGATTTTCAGAAGACATGCCAAAGATACATATTTTTATATTTTTTGATTTTTTTAATTTTTTATTTTGTTTTTGAAAAACATTTATATAAAAGAAAAATATTTTTGAGTTTTTATATATCTTATTACAGATGATACAGGATATGATTTACCACCATCACTCGTCTGTTTCCTCTGCCAGACGTTTCAATGTTTCCGGAGACATGCTTCTCATACCAAGCTTTTCGATCAAGAAGTTAAATCTATCTCGTGGCAAAGGTTTAGTGAATATGTCAGCCAGTTGGTATTCAGTCCGGACAAAGTATAGCTCCACAATTCCATTCTATACTTTCTCCTTTATGAAATGGTAGCGAACATCGATGTGCTTTGCTTATGAGTGTTGAACATTGTTACAACAAAAAAAAAAAGTGATCGCACTTTGTTGTCGCGTAACAACAATCTTATTGAATTTAAAATCATAATCTGTTTTACTGTGAACGATCCATAGATTTGAGCACAACCACCCAATAAGGCATAATTTAGCCCTGTACTCGAGAAGCCAGCACTTTGCTTCTTGGACGACCAGCTAACAAGTTTGTCACCTAAGAACTGAGCGCTTCCCGATGTACTATGTCTAGTGTCCTGACACCTCGCATGGTCTGCATCTGCATATGCTGTTAGAGATATACCGGTATCCTTTGAGTACCAAAGACCCATGTTAATGGTTTTCTTAAGGTATCGAAAGATCTATTTCACCACTAGTAAGTGCTTTTTAGTAGGCTTTGCCTGATACCGAGCACATAAGCAGAATGCATAAATAAGGTCAGGTCTACTGGATGTAAGATACATAAGGGATCCAATCATGCCACGGTAAAGTGTAGCATCAATTTGTTTCCCCTGTAGATCTTTATCCAGTTTACTTTTTTCTACCAAGGGTGTGTCGACAAAATCAGTAGTAAGCAAACCATATTTTTTAACAATTTCAGAAGCATATTTAGATTGGTTTATAAACATGTCGCTGGGACTATGAGAAATTTGTATCCTAAAATGAATGACATATGCCCATCAGGACATCTTGAACTTAGTGTCATCTGAGTTTAGCAAACTCATTACACATGGAAGAATTATGGATGCCATATATTTATATCATCAACTTAAATTTGTACTCGTAATAAGTCATTCCCAGCGATGCCAGTGAAGAGTGTAGGATCCACGGCACCGTTGGGAGAATGTTAAGAAGATTAAGAAGCTTGACAGAATTTGTACCATCAATGGTGTTGTTTAAGTACGTAAGAGGGCCTTTTTCAGCTTGTACACATGCAATGGGTTGTCCTGATCTACAAATCATTCTGGTTGAGAAACATAGACCTTTTCTTTGAGCTTGCCATTTAAGAAAGCCGTTTTGCTGTCCATTTGGTAGATCATCATATTCTTATGAGCGGCATTTGCTACAAAGATATAGAAGGTCATTATTCTAGCAACTGATGCAAATGATTCCTTGAAATCGATTCCCTCTTATTGCCTGAATCCTTAGACAACTCGTCCTAGCTTATTCTTTACCCCCGCTAAATTCATCCATCTTGACCTTATAAATCCATTTAAGTTTGATCAATAACACTTTATCTAGACACAGCACCAATTTCCAAACTTATAGCCTTTCAAATTCAAGAATTTCTTCTTGCATTGCATCGATCCATGATGGTTCGGTCATTGCTTGTTTGAAGTTAGGAAGGCATCAAAATAACACCACATGGCGTCAGTTTGGAGTTGCTTTCTCGTAGAGATAGAGCGAGAAGGATCGCTGATCACGTTTTCTATAAGATGATCCTTAGTCCATTTACTAAGGTGTTCAAATGGAGTGTGGGTTTGTCTTACATTCGATGATGATCCTTGAGAAGTCAAATCTTCATGAAGAGATTCATGAAGTGGATCATCATGAAAAATTGGTGTTTTTGGTGATTCTTCAAAACCTTGAGAAATGGTTGGAGAATGTTCTTGTTCTTGTGTTGATGGAATACTTAGTGATAGAGCATCCTGGTCAATGGAAGTTGACACAAGAGAATTGGCTAAAACTGTAGCTCTTGGTGCAACAGCTTCTTGAACTAGAGTAACAGCATATGATGGAGGATTGAAGTATTCATCGAACATAGGTTGAAACAAGTAATCTCAATCATCTTTGTTTGGTGGAATACAAGGTTGTAGAGAAACAGTATTTGGAACGAGTCCTGAACTGGGTGTTGCATGAGTCATAGGAGATGCTCGGTCCTGAACTGATTATCCAAAGCATTCGTCAATCATCGAATTCACATGAATGGTTATTATAATTTTTCGGTTCTTGTGGTGTAATTCGGAACGCTTTCTTTTACGGTCGTAACCAACGATAAATACCAAGGTTACTTTTTGCCTCTAATTTACCTAGGTCAATCATTGTTATTAGGTTAGATAACAGAGTGCAAACAAAGACATGAAAGAATGATAAATCCGTTTTCCTATCTTGCCCTAAGTGCTCTTAATGGAGTTTTGTTGTATCAAAGGACGATTAAAAACGGTTTGGGTGTAACAGCGGTGTTGATTGCCCCTTCACCCTATAAGAAATAATGAGCTTTAAAAATATAACAGTGTACGAGCACTTCTACAAGAGTTCGTTTCACCTTTCGACAACGCAGTCTTGAGGATGCGGCACCAAATGTTGGGATGTGAATCCAACATTTTCATAAAATTCATGAATGTCCTGATTGCAAAGTCATTCCATGAATCATCGAACATTATGGACAATGGCATTCAAACGAACTTGATTATTTTTTATGCATTTGATGATGGCATCAGGAGCTTCATCTTTTTGACCTCAAAAATCTAATCCAAGTAAATCTTGAGTAATCGTCAACAATCACTAAGATATAGCTTTTCCAATTAATACTCGCCACATGCATCGGGCCACACAAATCCATATGCAAAAGATATAGTTTTTCCTGGTTAGTTTACCTTTTCCTAATGAACATGCTGAACATAGATGATCTTTTTGAAATTTAAGTCTTGGAATGCCTCGTGCAAGACCGTCTTTAGCTAGCTTGTTAAGAGTACTAAAGTTGAGATGTGATAACTGACGGTGTCATAACCAGCTCTTCGTCTTTGACGCTTTAGATAGAAGACATATCGAAGATATTTTAAGCATGTCATCAAGAGAAATTGTGTATAAATTTATGTCTCGGGATCCAAAATAGATCAACACCTTCTAAATTACGAATAAAGCAAGTGTTTTTCTGAAGCAACTTCAAGATTCGCGTCGCAAAATTGACCAATAGATTACAAGTTATGTCCAAGCCCCTCGACGTAGTATACTCTTGAGATAGTAACATTTCCTAGCTGATAGTCACCATACCCTATAATCCTTGCAATATGGTTGTTTCCGAATCTAACTGTACCCAGAAATTTACTAACAAAGTTCATGAGCTGAGAGCGGTTCCCTGTCATATGTTTCGAACATTCAGATTCCAGATACCAGAGAACAATCTGGACAACTTGTCATGACAAGAAAAGAAGATGATGGAATATCTGTAGCATTGGATCTCCAATAGCATTGGGTTTCCTAGTGGTTTTACCATTCTTAGATTCTACAATCTTAGCTTTGTTAATTCGAACCTACAATGTTTAACATTGTGGTTTCCTCTATAGACGTGAAGCTCTGGTTTTACGTGTTTCAATTGAGTGAAAGCTGTTTTCCATAGGAGCACTATGTGTAGCTGAAGTGATCTATTAAAGGCACAAGTTACCAACTATATAAAGAGTTCTGCCTGTTGGTTTCCACTTAAGTCCTACTTCAGTGAATACATGACCCGTAGTTTCCAAATATTTTATTTATTATGTTGCTAGCAATACACCTCTATTCACATTTTCTACAAAATCAAGAAGACACACATCATGAACACCATCAAACATAGATTTCTTACAAGTAGCACAAATAGGTTCAAAATTCGCATTTAACAGTAAATACTTAACATCAACATCACAAATAGGTTCAACAACACTATTCTTTTTATTAACTTTTCCTAGGTGGGGCGTCTACATTTATTCTTCATTGTTCCTACTTGGTGTTCAAAGAGTCCTATCATTCTTTTATTTCCTTACTTTGATCCTAATTAATAGTAGAACAGTTAATCCTGTAGGGAGACAACATAGGTGTGTTAGAATCTGATTTGTAGAAACTCACCGTTAATGTTGCTTGAGAATGTGAGAGGTTAATCAAACCTAACTTTTTGACATTGTATTTGGATGTGATAGAAACCTTTTTCGCACTAAGTTTAATCGCATTGGTGCATGTATCTCGAACATATACCAGTAACTCCTGAATTTGTTGGGCATGCTTACAAGCAAAGTCTAATTCTTTATCTAAAGGTTGTCTTGCTTTAGCTTGTTCGACTATTTCCCAAAAAATATCAGCTTGTTCTTCAGTGTACTTAAGTAGTCTATTGGAGCTCCCTATTTTGTATTAACCTAGGACTAAAGGTTCTAAGTCCGACTTAACATCCTAGAACAATAGTTTTGGAAGATGGTATTTTTGCAGCAATATCACAAATCTTTCCCTTTACTCTTTTCGTAAATCTGCTTTTCAATGATGTTAACAAAAACCTTATCTTGAATGTGAGCTTTTAAATCCTCATTTTCAGTAATTTTAATCAGTTTATCAATTTCAAGAGGACACTGTTTCTTTAGTACAAACATGTGTCTTTTTTATTGAATCAAACTGCTCTTTAAAAACCTGTTTCACATGATTAATTTCTTTACAAAGATGCTCATTTTCCGAAAGCAATTTTGCCACACTATTTTCCAGTTCCACATTTTTGGTCTCAATTTCACAATAATCATAATTGACATTCTCTTCCTTGGACTTTTTTCTCATTGATTTTATAATTTCCTTCAACTTACAAATGGTAGTGTCTTTGTCTTGTAGCTGAGCTTTCAAAATTTTATGTTCAAAAAATTCTAGAATTTCAAGAGCATTTTGATTATTACAAGATTCATCTTTTTGAAAAATTTCTTGATTAAGTTGTATTGACAATTCAAGAGAAATACAATGTTTTTCAAGTTGTGAGTAACTTTTCAAAAGATCATTATGCGCATTTTGTGATTTCAAAAGCTCAGCATCAAGATTGAAACACTTATCACAAGATTCATTTCGCTTTCTTTCCATATTCACAGATTCACCATTCAAAGACATAGAATTCATCACAGTTAAAAGAACATCTTGAGACATGATTTGTTATAAGAGTCGATCATTTTCCAAAAGTAATTCTTTCTTAGCAATTTCCAAACATTGTTTGTCAACTGAAGACTGTTGAACAGACATCCAGTTGGTTCAAAAACTATATGTATTCTTCGATTATTTCATTAGAAGATCTTTATCAAACACATTTAAAGAGTATTTTAAAGATTTTAAAGAAATGGATAATTTCCTTGTTAAATATAGCTTTAGTATGTTAAACCCTCCATTCACCTTTTGTACGAAGCAATCAGGGTGTATCCTTATCTCACTACGGGTCAAACCTAAGCAAGGTGAAATTTGAGCTTTTTTAAGGCGTTCATTCACAAGCTAACCTTAGAAGTTTCCGTAGGAGGCTTTTATTTTGACAGTGAGTGCATCAGAAGATTTACTGGTAGGTTGGACATCGAAACCAAAAAGCTTGTTTAGCTGACAATTCTTGTTGTAGAGTAAAACATTTCCCAAAATCTTTAGATAGTCTATCACGGGCATAGCAACATGTTTAGCATAAATAACAATACCATCATACAAGTTTGGTTTAATCCGCTGAACTTTCTTGAGATAAAACGGATTTTGATAACCTAGAGCTTGTTTGTGTATATTATCATAAAAAACTTAAGGCTTTGTTAACATGTGTACTGCTTGAGCAGATTGACCCACTTTAAAAATAATATTATCAAGTTCCTTTATCTTCTTTTCCAAATCAATTTCATTTTCCATATATTTATTTTCTTTTTCTTTGGATTCATTTTTGAAAACAGTAAATGTTTGCAATAAACATTCCTTTTTTTTTATTTGTTTAGAAAGATTTTGCTCAAGTGAGTCAACTTGTTCTTTTAGTGCAAGCTTCTCTTTAATCATATCACCTATTTGAGAATCAATCATTTTTTCATGACTTCTTAAATCAATATTAAGATGTTGTTCAAAAGTTTACTCATTCTTTATATCTCTCTAGCTCAGCGGTTACTGATTCATTATTTTGTTCCTTATTATCATTTTCCCAATTATTTACATGATTAATCATTTGTTCCGACATTTGTTCAATCACAGATAAGATCATTGAATCTTGTTGTGCCTGCAAAGTAGTATCTTGAACAGTTGTCAGTTGTGTTTCTTGCAAATATTAAGAATATGGAATGATATTGCTATCACTATGTATCTCATTATCTGAAAAATCCACAACTGGTGATTGTTCAAAATCCTGCATTGCATGCACACTTTGATTTTCCATATCATTAAGATAGGTTTCAGAATGGGGTACCTCTGAGATAACGTCAGAACCATAGTTGGAAATATTGGCCATGAGAACCGCTTTTGCATTCGAGATATCATCACAGTCAGAATCATAAGTATCAAGATCCTCAGTCTAAAAAGCAGCATTGTTTGGAATGATTGTCTGAACAGCTTAACCGTCTGGAATCCCTGGATCTACAAGAAATGCGAGTTGCTCTTCATATAAAATTTTTCTAGCTTCCTAAGCTTCAACTAACATTGCTTTATCCTTATACCATGTCGTATCCTGTCGCTTAGCTGAGAGGGGGAAGGGGGGGGGGGGGGGGGGGGGGGGGTGCATTGCCGTACCATATGTCCTTCACCCTTGATAGTTGTAGCAGTTAACAACCCTGCCTGTCTACTTGCATTTTTCCCCAGAACTAAGTACAGTACTCTTATAACCAGTACCAGAATAACTTTAACCTTGTCTCCCTTGAACTTGTTGCACTGTGACCATGCCATCTTGAATAGTGGACTGTTTTCTTAGATTCAATGAAGTTCTAAGTTGATTTATAGTATGAACCTTGAGAAGCGACCTGTAAAAAGCCATTGCCTTGTTGAGATAAGCAATTGGATCATCTCCTAGAGAGAATACAGGAACTGCAAAACCTGAGTCCATAAGAGGTGACTCAGTTATCGGTTGTTTAGAAACTTAGGTGATTGATTAGCAATTTCTAGAACAGATGAGGTTTGATGATTCATTTGAGACTGATATGGATACGATGGTGGAACGGATGAATGATTGAATTGAGGTTGTGATGGATAAGTAGATGAGTAATGTTAAGTGGGATGAATTGATCCATATTGAGATGATGGAAACTATTGTTGAATCTGAGGATTATTGTATGAAGATTGATAAGTGTTAAAGTAAGGTGTTGTCATCTGCTGATTTGCAACAAATGCAAGTGGATCTTGATTGCGTTCACGCAGAAGACGGACTTCATTTGCATGGAGTTCGTGTTGTTCAAGATATGCATGAAGCTGATCAAAGTTGGTAGTATGCAAATCTTTTACAAGCTTGACATCAGTCATAAACTTACTCCATTCAGGTGGAAGACTGTTTAAGAACTTGGTATTAACTTGAAATTGCTCCATTTTCATGTTGTAAATGTTCATGTCATTAATCAGCTAAGTGAATCTCAAGTAATACTTATGAAGTGATTCCCCCTTGATGTGAGTAAACTTATCAAATTCATCCATATATTTTTACACTCTCATTTCCTGCTTAAGTCAAAGAGGTACCTTGCATTAGTAATTGAACTCTCTCCCATAAATCCTTGGCAACTCTGTGATGATTAACAAGTGAATAGATATCAGCTGGTAGACCTTGAAGAATGATATTGGTTGCCTTCATATCACAATCAGCTTGAATTTTCTCTCCAGCAGCACGAATTTAAGCATATTCTTGTTCTGGGTCCATCACCCCATATCTCCTTCAAAGTAGGCGAAGTGAGTGACCATTTTTACACTTATTCAATTATCATTCTTCTGTGCTCTCTGTTTTGCATGTATAATTCCATTCCACTTTTCCAAGAATCATACAGGTCCTTGTCCAACATAGGTGGACGATTATCAGCACCGAAGAGTATCATGTATTCAACAAGAGTATTCTTTTGTCCAAGTGGAATAATTGAATCCATATTAATGTTATAAGATAAAAGATGATCGTACAATGATTGGAGGTTGTTGTGTTGACTTGTGCAATGGTATTATGAAGTAACGCTCCCGGAAACACATTCCGCTGCGACCCAATTTTGGGGGTGTTACAGTTCTCCTTAGTCAAGCGTATAAATCTCCCAAGAAAAACGTATAAATCACCAATAGGAAGATGTATAAATCGCCTGTGGAAATTGTGTAAAAATCGCTTTCACAAAAAGATAAGTATAAATCGCCTGAACAATTCGGACGTATAAATCGCCTTAACAATTTTCACGTATAAATCGCCTTCACAATTTGCACGTATAAATCGCCTTAACAATTTTCACGTATAAATCGCCTTCACAATTTGCACGTATAAATCGCCTTCACAATTTCCACGTATAAATCGCCTTTACAATTTGCACGTATAAATCACCTTAACAAACAAGTGAACACGTATAGATCGCCTATAGGAAATGATGTATAAATCGCCTGAGCAATTGAACACGTATAGATCGCCTATAGACACGTATAGATCGCCCAATACACTACGAAACTCAAAAATCAAAAATCTTAAAAAGACTCACTTTTTGACGTTTTTACCTGATTTTTCTTGTACTTCTTACCTATCTAAGACTAATAGAACCTTAAAAACACAAACTTTAACGTTTTTGACACGAAAAATTTGATATTAAGATTCTTGGTACAAAACCCTCTTTTTAACCAAAAAGACTCACAAAGATGATATTTTTATGGTTTTTTGAAAGATTTTCTTGTACTTCTAGTCTATACTAAGATAACTAAGAAAGAAAGTTATGATCTTTATGGTTTTTAAACCCTCAAAAAGTGAAAACTTTTTGAATGGATTCGAACCAAAAACACTAGTAAAACGAGTAGATAAAACGCACACAAAACCTACACAAACACCCCATGGCTCTTGATACCAATTGTAGAATCATCTTAACACAAATATGGAATGATTCACTTAGAGTTTTAGAGAGAGAGAGGTGGTTGGATGAACACTTAGAGAGAGAAAGAAAAATGATAATATTAGCTTAGTGAAAATGTGACAAAATGAACAACCAACACCCTCCCCATGTGTGGAGAGGGTTTATATATCCCTAGCATAACCGGCCATGGGCTTGTGTTATGGGCTTACATTGTAACTTTGGCCCGATTAGCTTACTAACTTAATCTTACAACTTACTACGTGCTACGACTAACTATATTGGTAGTGACCGACACTTTTTTCATATTTCTAACATAACTAGACATGAACAATGTCTATTTTTTGTCATTTTATTGCTTTATCACCTGTGATATTACTCATACGTAAAATATCATAATTAATATCAAATTCTATTACTTTATCACATGAGATATTACTTCTAAAGTGACTAATTATGGTATTCTATAAATGAGTCACACATGATAAAACAATAGAATATAACACTAATTCTGATATTTTACATATGAGTGATATCACATGTGATAAAGCAATAAAATGAGCAAAAGTAGACATCATCCATGTCTTGTTATATCACCCGAGATATTACTCTAAAGTGACTAATTTCACATTCGATGACTTTATCACCTGAGATATATTGTACTTACGGTCGACAACAGATTCAAGCCCAGGGCCACCCAACATTTTTGGAATACCACAAAAGCACTAGCTCCTCACTTGAATTCACTCGTGGTCCGATGCCTTCAATTGGAGAAATCAGATATTAACATGTTGCAGAATGGAAAGAGAAACATAATTAGTCATAGTTTATAAGAACTTTCAATGAACAATTCTTATAATTAATTACATAATGTGGTCATAGGTCTATGACCAAGCAAAAACAAAGAGACTGAATGACTTGTCAATATGATAATTTGGCTGTCATCAAAGACTTATTTGTGAAGTTATAGGTAAATGTTGTGAATATACGTAGAATGTCTGCCGGTTAAAACTGACGACGTGGCGAAAAGATGTTCCAAAGAAATATTTTTTGATTATTGTTCTTGTAAAATGCAAGGGCTTCATCACACACAATGCCATACTCATCAAATTGTAATTTGAAGATTATTTGAGCAGAGGCTATGGTAACCATGCTGGCTATTGGATGATTTCATGCTCAAATCCAATTAGAACCTTAAAAACCAGCATTGCCACCTCTACAGTTGTCCTCATCCATCTCTCTTTCTATTGACCATCCAATAGTCAGAACATGCTTTAGATCTTTAGACATCTGTGAAACCCAAACAGGTGCAACTAATTTACTTTATTCCGTTACCTCAACACAACTAACTCAAACTGAACTTGTAGAACATGACATTCAAGTGACTTTATAATATAAAAATTATACGTTAAGCTCACTAAACTTACTAGACATGATAACTAAACACATTCATTCATCCTTAATAACTGAAAACATAAACACATCGCAATATTTAACATTAGGTCATAACAGATTGCAATATTTACTTTAGACAACATCGAGAATGTTGCCACCCTCTCTTAGGCGTTTCATCGAACACCTTCCATGCATCAAAATTCCATCACTTCACCATCCCAAAATGAAATATACCAGAACATAATACTACTCACAATCTAATACAGAAACTAAGGCTGTGTTTGTTTTTGAAAAAAAACGCCTGACTGTCTCTGACGTCTTACAAGTCAGACGCGTTCAGACGTCAAGACTGTTTATTTTCTCTTCTTAGTCAGACGCGCTCAGAGATAGAAAGATCTTACTGAGTTAGAGGCGCATAGATTATCTGAATGCCTCTTACTCATGCTTCCTCCTTTGTCACTTTAACTTGTGTGAGTTAACTACACTCTGCAATTGTTTGTGGGTTCGTTTATATTATTTGTGAGTGTAGTTTTTGTTAAAATAAACTTGCAGGTTTTTTTATGAAGAAGATAAAGAGGCGAGAGAAGAAAATAGAAAAGGTAGAGATAATATATGTGTGAAGGAGAAAACACGTGAATGTGTACTACTTTAAAATATATATTTAATTAATTAATCATTTTTTATGATAAGAATACCTATTTATTTTAGTACGTAGTATTATATTGTTTCTAGTCATGAGCAAGTACTTATTTACGTGTTTTTTTAACTGTCTTTTGTGTGATGGTTAGTGATCAGATGCCAAAAAATTGATTTGGACTTGAACCCGATTGAATTTATTCGGGTCGAGTTACTCGAGTAAAAAAATCGGGTTATTCAGGTCAACTCGAATACGAAATAAGATCGAGTATCGGGTTAAATTTTTTTTGCTAACTCGGGTTCAGGTCGACTCGAATAAGATTTTTTATTAATTATTTTAAAATTTTCAATTTAAAAGAGAAAAAAAGTTTTTTACATTTATCTCATATTCGAATTGGCCGAACCTACATTAAACCAACCCGAGTTGACTCGACTCGAATTAACTCGATATTAAATTAATTTTATGACGTTTGATTCAAGATTAATACAAAATTCATCTGAATGTAACAACAACAAAAAAGAGCTATATTTATAACGTAAAGTCTTGATTTAAGCCATTTAGACGTTTGTAAAAAACAAACAATGTTATTTCATTCACATTCAGACTTTTCAACCACATCTTACTAGTCAGATGCGGTATTCAGATTCAGACTTTAAACATCTTAATGAAACAAACAACACCTAAAACTATCAAAGTAATGATAGTCAATTTTTCATCATCGAATAGACAAAACGAAACAAATAAGATTCATAATCTAATACAAAATAAAGATCGATCATTAACCTCTTAATTTACATACTAATAGAGTGATTAGTATATACCTTCAATTTCTAACTCAAAAAATGGAGCTCGTCATCAATGCCGACAACGGTGATGTGCGACTGACGTGGTGCGTGACGGCGGTGGGGGTGCAACGGCGGTGATCAGACGACACACTATGATTAGGTAAAGTATGTGTGAGTGATGGTGGGTGACGGTTGTGGTTAGCTCATTAGGTAGTGATGACGGTGAAGTTGTTTTTCTTTAGAGGGAAGCAGTTGGGAGAAACACACACGAACTGTGTGTAAAAAAGTGGCAAATGGAAGGAAAAAAAACTTTATATAGTGGCAGGGAATTAAGTTTAATTAAATTAAATCTCAGGTTAATCTCTACCATTAGATCAAACCCAAATGGATGGTGAGGATTTGTCCCTTAATATGTGAGGAGAAACTGGTATGCAAATGAATTTTTCTCTAAAGTAATATTATTAAATTGTGTTTTGTGTCATTATTTCATGTATATTTATAATAGAACTTGATTTATAGAATAAGTTAAATTAACCACCTAATAGATCCTAAGCATGTGATTAAATTTGGATTTAGTTAAGCTATCATCTAACATATCGGTATCTTACTAGACTCCACAAGTAGGAAAATATATGTGACCATTAGACTGATCGAAAACATATTTATTTTGGCAAAATGTATGCATCTACATGATATCGAGGAACAAAGACGACAATTAGTGACTTTGTACGTACATACAGTTAATCTAAGAAAAGAAGTTCTTGACTATAGTGTGACCCAGTGAAGGCTGAATAGCATTCAGCAATTCAAAATCAATGTCTACCCATAAGCTCAAGATTAGATTTTTTTTTATATATTTTAAAAAAAATGACTAGTGATAACCCGTGTAAAACATGGATCACATTGTAAACCTTTTATTTCCACTCAACCATTTAATTGTAAATCCAGATCCAGTTCTCGTTATAATTGGGTTTGTAAATTTTTGAAACCGAAGATATGCGCTAATATATTTATGATATTGGGCTTACAGAAATTTATTTAGGCACAATTTGGACTAAATTTATTAGGCTGTGTTTTGGACTAAACCATGTTGGTCCCACTAGACATGCGATTATAACACTACGTCACTACTCATAAAACCAAATTACACACGCTGCTATTTTATTTCGTATTTTTAAGTCTCTCTAAAAGCATCTCTAATGATTTTTTTTAAGAACGGCAATTTTTTTTTCACATCTTATACCACTTATCTCACAATATATCTATACTACTATATAAAACATTTATAATGAGGGACCCAATAAAAATTAAGATAAGAGGGTGCAATCTTGACCATCCATCTCATTTTAAAGAACCACATTATAAAGTGACATGTGTCATCTTTTGATTAAAAAATCACCTTTATTTTCAAATTGAAATATCTTTATCTTTTCTATCCAATTTAAATTTTATATATGCTCCTAATTTCACCATATTTTTTTAAAATTTTATGTTCTTAATTCAACTCATTATGATATAATTTTTTTATATATTTTTTTGTTTTTTATACATTTTTAGTGGGTTTCATTTATGTGTTGTTTAATATTGGTTAACAATACTTCACTTATAAATATAAATTGATACGTTAAAACTCATTATACTTTCGGAGGAGTCGTTGTCTCTTTTACATGCGAGAATGATAATGTTATATAGTGTAGCGGAAAGCTACGGGAAAACCCAACGAACAGTATACGACACACATGCATTCAAAGTGTTGTGATACTAGATATATTTACTAGCGGGTATAGATAACTCACTTCGGGGGAGATTGTTAGCCTCAATTTTATTGAGTCAATAAAGGAAGCTCGTTCCCGTGTTCAAGACCTCACTTCGGGGGAGATTGTTAGCCTCAATTTATTGAGTCGAACAAGGAAGCTCGGTCACTCTACGATGGAGCTTCGGTCTTTAATTAGTTAATGTTGTAACAGGATAATATCGGGAATCGGGCTCGATAGTTAATCTAATATTGTATATGTTTCGGGTTTAATCCCAAGCAAAACCCGAGCCCGGGTCCTAGTTATATATCCCGCGCGTCACATTAAATGTGTAGGGGTATATATATATATTTAGATATTTTCTAAAATATCTAAATATATATATAGATATTTTCATTAGAAAATATCTAGTTTTTCATTTCTAAAAATCTATTTTCTTTTCTATCTCTTTTTTCTCTCTCAACTCTCTCTCATCTCTCTCTCCAATTTCGTCTCTCTCTCTATCTCTTTTCTTGTTTCGTGGTTCGGGTTATGAAGTGAAGTGGTTAAATCGGTTCCTACACCCGGCTATTGTATTGTATATATAATTCAGAGGGTTTTGGCTTGAGTGACTAGGAATTGTTTTTTTCAGTATGCGAGTGATAAATGAAGTGAAAATAAAAATGGTGAAGTGGCATGACGTGAAGCCTAAGCGTCGATTTAGCTTGAACCATTGCATCTGATGCTTTTAAAGAAGAGTTTTGGTTGACGTCATTTTGCATAGGTGTCATTCAATTCAATGATGAAGGGATGAGGTGGCTAGTGAGTGCTAGGCTCCTCTCAATTAGCCCAAAAAGCTCGTTGTTGTATAGCCAAAGCCCATCTATTTAAGCAAATAATGATATTCGGCCCCTCCCAAACCTAGTGATATTCATGATTTTCTATGCTATTTTCACAGGAAAAAGAAGGTGAAAAGTCAGCAAACCAACCGTCACTCTCATTCTTTTAATACCGATATAAAATTTTCAATCATCTAAACGGGTCGTGTTTTGGTTGAGTAATATTAAACATGTTGGTGCAACATTGACTAGGACCTCCTTTATGTTTTAACGATGACAAATGAACATTTACAACACTTAAAATCACAAACGATAGCCAACAACCGCCAAAACCACAAACAGTGGTTCTGGCACGTTGGATGTACGCTAGCCTCGAATTGGGTTTTTCCCGGTTTTTGTTCGCCGGCTTTCTTCTTACTCGACACATGTGGATCTTTCAATAAAGGTATGTACATGATACTTGGGCTATTAGAAACACTCAAAACGAGGTCTAGACTTGTAGGGAAGCAAAAGCAAGTCCCTCGTTTTTGACAAAACGCCAACTCAAACCTTTACTAAAACGCCTCTAGCAAAGGACAAATGTCTTTTCTAAACCTAGGACGTTCATACATTCAACATGCCATCAAAAGAAAGTATTCACATGGCCATAATCCAGATTTACGTCTTCTCTAATCACGTAACGGGAAGCCCTAAAAGTCCCCCAGGGGGAGGGCCGTTTATTATACTTGGTTTGGGGGGGGGGGTTGAAACAAAACACCGCCAACCTCAAACAAACAAACCCTTTACAAAAAACCAATGCCCTCTAAGCCCCCACGAAAGGACAAATGTCTTTTTTTCCCCCTAAACCTAGGCGGTAACGTTCATAACCATTTTTCAACACATCCGATCCAAAAAGAAATAAACATGCCATCAAAAGAAAGTATTCACATGGCCATAATCCAGATTTACGTCTTCTCTAATCACGTAACGGGTTTTACTTCCTTACTGGTCAAACTATGTCAAATGTCACTTTGCGTAAACGCGTCATTTCCCTTCACGAAAAGTGTTTTACTTGAGATGCAAAGCACTTATGACTTCTCAACCTCAAATGTTTTACAAACTCACATTCACCACACATCAAATTTACTCCTACATCTTACTAAACATTTTTTAATCATTTTTTTGTTCCCAACATTTCCTAACAAATAATTTATTCCACTTTCCTACACAATCCCATTCAATCATTTCACACAATCCTATAAACATTATATCCCACACTTCTATAAGCATTCCTCAATAATAAATTGTCTCATTCTTTCTCTTGACAATATATTATTTTCACCTTATCACACATTAACCACTTCCTTACCACTTTGATAACATTTACCACTTCACCATTCTTCCTCAACACGCTTCCCCCTCTCACACAAAAGCTTGAATTCAAATTTGAATTATGTCAACTCACCCTTTTACATATATTACCAATATTATACTCCACCCTCTCACAACCCTGAATAACAATATTTCAAACAATATTATTCTATTCAAGCTTGTCCCTTCACTTCCAACATAGGCTCTTATGTGTCAAATCTTAGTATATCTAGGTCACTTTACCAACTCCCCCCATATTCCAAACCTTCCCCCACAAATCACACCTTACGCACTAGTTTTTTCACAACTCCACAACACTCCTCAATTGAATTTTAGAAAAAATTCAAAATTTATTTCCCAACCTAAACATGCTTTTTTCTGACCAACAATTCCATACTTTGTTGTTCTGTCAAGTTTCGAGCAAAATATTTTTTTTGAATATTACCCCACATTTTTTGCCTTTTAATTTTTTCCAGTCCCCAGACCCTCCACATACACACTAATCCTTAACTGAATACCAATGGTCTTTTAGATTTTCCTTATACCCAACCCATTCACACACATCAAAACCCCCTCTCACAACCCATTTTAAAATTTTGAGAAATTTTCAAAATGTTTTTCCCTCTTTTCCACTGTTCACATAAAATACCCCTAAAACACAAACTTAAGAGAGGTGGACAGGTTACAAAGGTGGCGAAACCCAAAATGCCCCATCCCCCGCCAACTTTCCCACACGTGCTTAATCGCGCCACTTGGGAGTTGATGGGTCTCGTACACCCATACCACCTCATGGTCTTTCGCCCACTTGTTGTCAAAAAACATGCCCCCTTTCCGCCAACTTGCTCAAACAACACCGTTAACGACAAAAGGAAGACACACCTGGAATAACTACCCCCAACGACCAACCCCTTTTAAAAAAACTAATTAATATATTATTTTTTATTCAATCAGCCCCCTCGTTTGCTGTTATATATAATAAAAATAAAAAAAAAAATTAATAAAAAGTACCCTCTTTTATACTTATAAATACGCCAACCTTTCTTCTTTTAACCAAACCTAAAGTTTCACAAAATTTTCATAATTCAGTATCATATAAATTATCCCCCCCAAAGAGAATCATCAAAAACTAATATCAAGTAGCACGCCTTTTTGTACAAGGAGTTTTTTTAATTGGCGTTTTGGTTCACATCCCATTATGAGCACCGATCTGCGTCATGAAGGAGTCCCGAAAAGTTATGGTTTTCAAAAAACCTCACATTTTTGAAACGAAGGATAAAAGGTAATCCACGTATAACGAAGATAGCTGAACGCCGCGAATTCCCCCTGGATATTAGCCTTGCAATTTTGGAATAAAAAATTTCATTGCATACAGCTTTAAAGTAACCGATTCCTTAGGAGAAAGGGCCCATTACGACAGAAAATAGTAAAAAACTGACAAAATTTTTGTCAATAAGAGGAGGTCCCCCGTAGTGCTTTGATTATCGAACCAGTTAGTCTGTCCCTTAAAAGAAATGTTCTGATTAAAAAGAACAATATACAGAGCTGAATACCTGATCTATGTAATGAAAAAAAAGAGGGCGAGCCCAAAACTTGAAAAAAAACTTAAGGATGACTAAAGTTTAAAGCTTCGCTTATGATTGGCCAAAAAATACTACTATTAAACTAACCCAGACCAATGACGGCGAAAAACCTAGCCACCGCGCTCCACAATAATAAAGTAAATATTTGTAACACGGTTTGTTATCCATCATCACTATGGATCTGAATTTATAATCTATAACTGAGAAAAGGAGCTAATATCACCAACACTACCATCCTAAGATTGAAAAAGCCCTTAATGAGAGAAACACTCTAAGAAGTAACATCAGAGCGAATAGATTTGCCCTAAAAAGATGCACGGAGCGAGAAAATGATTATGGCCAAAAAAAAAGTAAGCTGATTAAAAAAAAATGGATGAAATTCCTTTTTTTTGACCATTTTTGCGAAGGCGTTCAGACAAATACGATTCAGAATTTAACTTGGAGTCGATCAGAATTAATAAAGCAGCGAAACCCTATGTTTACGATAATGTTGGGTTGTTTTTTAATTTAATGTGTTTTTTTTTTACAAAACAAAAACGAATTGGTAAAATTGTATTTAAAAGATCGTTATTACTTAACTTTTAATTATTTTTTCCAAATTTTGGAAAAATTCACCAAACGGCTTAGCTATTTTTTATTTATTTTTTCTTCGTTAATAAATTAAAAAATTGTCCGCCCCCCGTAAACCACAAAACACATCCACACTCCCTCAGTTATATCAAACCACAAAAAACCTTTTATCTTTCCTTATCCAACTAATATCCCAGCGAAAATGGGATCCCCATATTATTTTCAACTAACGAAAAACATGAATCCCATGGGGAAAATACAGTATTTATTTTTTTTTGAAAATATGACGATTCTTTGATCTCAATATAAACAACCCTTATATCTGAGCGTTTGTTCTCTAACGCGATTTCCGTCTTAATAAGAGCCGCACCACGTGGTATTTTTTGAACACAATCCTTCCATAAACAACCCCCAACCTGGGTTTTATTTATATCTTACTGAGAAAGAGCTATATCAACTACATCTAGATGAAGAAGCCTTAAGAGAAACACTAGAAGAACAAGCAATGGATGCAAAAGCACGGGAGGAGAAGATTAGGCAAAAACAAGCTGATGATGATGAATTCTTTTTGACATTTGGGAGGGTCAGAATTGATTCAGATTACGAGTCATCAGATTAATAAACTAGGACCTATGTTAATGTAATGTTGTTTTAATTTAATGTTTTAAATAAAGTATTGTATTTTAAATATCGTTATTACTTTATATTTTCAAATTTTGAATTCAAACGGCTAGTTTTTTCGTTATAAATACCCTCACCATCTCCTCATTATATCACACAACTTCTTATCCAACTATCCAACTATCCAAATATCCAACTATCCAGATGGATCCCAATTTCACTAACGAAAATGATCCATGGGAATACAGTCTTGATATAGACGATTCTGATCTCAATTTAACACCTGTTCTGCGTTCGTCTAGTAGCGCACGTGTTGAACCATCTCCATACACCCCAAATCCAGTTAGGATAATACCCGGTCCTGCGGGTACCGTTCAGGTCTCTAGTAGCACATGTTTTGAACCATCTTCCTCAACCCCAAATCCAGTTAGGATTATACCCGGTCCTGCGGGTCTTGTTCAACGAGCCAAACAGCTTAAAGAAAATGTTTTTATTCTTGATCCGGATGGGGCTTTAATGTCGACACAAGAATATATGCAGAAAGTTGTTGAGGATGTGGGTGAGGATTCTGATTTTAACAGTGGGGCGTGGATTAGCGCCACTAACTATGTGCTTTCTACTGGTGGCACTGTAACTGGGTGTTTGGGGGACATCAATAACTTTCTGGAAAAGGGAAAACTTAAACAAGTTGTTGCAATAGTGAAGTCTTGTTCTCCGAATTGTCTTGGCGATCTAAATGTAACTATGAAAGATCTCTCGGGTACAGTACGTGGGACAGTACATCACAAACTTCTTGATGTGGGTACTTATGGAAAGGATATTCATGTAGGAGCTGCTATGATACTTGCTAATGTCTCTGTTTTTACTCCTAAACCATCAGAGCATTACCTTAACATTACAAAGAAAAATGTGGTTAAGGTTTTTCGTAAGGATACGGTTTCATTAGCTTAACATTATTATGTAATGTTTTTTATATTCCGTATTGTAATTTTAAATTCCGTATTGCATTTTTAATTTTTGTATAATTTCGTATTGTATTTTTTATTTCTGTATGTTTGTAATTTTAATTTGTGTGAAATAAATTATGTTTGTGTGAAAAAAATTGAAAAAGAAAAAAAAATAGTTAGTGGTGAGACCCAAGTGAAGAGGTGAAGGTGTGTTATGAGTGAAGGGGTATTTTTGAGTGGGAGTGAAAAGCTAATGTGGCAGCCTGTGGGGCCCGTTTTGTTTTGTGGCTTAAGCCACCACACCCCACTCTCTAACCAACTCTACACTCAACCTCATTCACTTTAATTTGAATTTTGAAATTCAAACTTAGGAGGCATTCTTTTATCCAATACATGTAGAATACCCAAAGTAAAACTCTTTGTCCAATGGTTCTTCTCTATTTTTGTGAAATTTGACAAACACTCCCTAAAACTTATTTTATACACTTCACAAATATTTTTTTATCAAATGACTATTTGAGTTGTTTGACCTTATAACACTTTGAGCGTTAGAATGATAGAAAGGTCAAAGCGTGAAGTTCACTTGGGGGTTTAGCAAGAATGGGTATTTAAATTGCTAAAACTCGAGATGTGAGTTTGGCGCATTGGGCGCGCGCTGGTACATGGGCAGTGCGCCACTCACGAATTAGTTTTTACCAATTCTGGGTTTTGGCCTATAAATACCCCTCTTGTCTAGCTTATTCCTCGCCTCTTGCCATTCATTCTTTCTCTCTGTATTTCTTCTCTCTATCCCTCTAAGTCTAACACCTCTTGTGTTTTAATCTTCTCTTTTATGTTTAGTGGGATTCCCTCATCCAACTGCGTAAACTAATCTTTCCCTCAATACTATCCCATCTCTAAAAACATTCATGCAACACTTTTTAAAAAAAAATACTATACCACATATAGCGCATTCGCTTTATCGTTATCTAAAATCCCCATTTCCTCTTTTATGTTATTTAGTGGGAAGTGGTAAATGGTAATAGGAATGGTTAGAGATTTATCACATAAAAAACCATTTTTAATGTGTGAGGAAGTGGAAAAAAATGCAACAGTAACAATCAAACTATAGTTCCCCAAAATAAAACAAGAAACTCAAAAATAAGTGTCAATTAATGAAACACAGTGGTATGTAAGGAATGCTAGAGTTTATAAAACATTTAATGTGTGGGAAGTGATAAAATGCAATGTACAATCAACTTCCAAATAACACAAACTCAATAAGTCAATATGACTTAATCCATGATTGGCCACCAATAAGAGTGATCACTAATCATCTTGATGCAAACAAGCTAAGTGCTTTGCATCTCAAGTAAAGCATTTCCCGTAAAGGGAAATATGAATTTACGCAAAGTGACCTTTGAGTGTATTTGACCAATAAGGGAGTAAAACCTGTTACGTGATTAGAGAAAATGTAAACACGGATTATGGTCATACGAATACTTTTGTTTGATGGTATGATGAAAGTATGAATGTACTAGGTTTAGAAAAGAGATTTGGCCTTTGCTAGAGGCGTTTTAGTAAAGCAAATGAGTTGGCTTTTTGTCAAAAATGGGACGACTTGTTTTCCTTATCTCTAAGTCTAGACCTCATTTTGAGTGTTTCTAAAAGCTCAAATATCATGTAGATAACTTTAGTGAAAAATCCACATGTGTCAGGTAAGAGGAAAGTCGACAAGCAAAAATCACAAAAAACCATTTCGCGGGTGGCGCGCTGGCCATGAGCGGGAGCGCGCCCAGCATGCTAGAATCACTGTTGTGGTTTGGTAGTTTTTGGCTATCGTTTGTGATTTTAAGTGTTTCGGACGTTTATTTGTCATCGTCTTGGTTTAAAAATGTATTTTGCGATCCAATGTGCTAAAGGTCCCAAACGTCATTGCGTGACGCGTGATGAGAATGTGAGCGCAATTTGGACGCGATGCGTTTAGTATTAAAAAAAGTACGAAAAATATTTATACATAGTATATTATACCAAGCACCAAGTAAATGCAATAAACTTACAAAATAAGTTACTAACATATTGAATTTAGGCTAATAATCTATTTTTATAACAAATAAATTAAAAGCAAAGCTTGGCATAAAACACTTAGCAAAATACAAGATACTATATTTTCGTTATTGTGTTTGTTTTGGACGTCTTTTAACAAGTTTTATCTTTAAAAGGCCATTAAAATATGTGTGTATCTTTTATATGGTTTAATTTTGACTAAAATAACCTAAATTCTAGATTGCGACAATTGCGAAAATTACTTGCATTACACAAATGCGGTATAATGCAAACGCAATATGGGATGGCCTTGCATTAGGCACCATGATGCGAAATTTTAAATGCAATGCAATGATGCGTGTAATTTGTGCAATGATGCGCACATTTTAAAAACAAGGTCATCGTTAAAATATAAAGAAGATCTTAGTCAATGTTGCACTAACAATATCTCCCTTTTTGATGATGACAAATAAATTTTGCGAAAGCAAATAAAATTACAAACAATGCAAAGATGAAGAACGCCATTGATGTAGCTTTCGTCTTGATCTTGCCTTGTAATTCGGTGAAGCTTGAACGTTGTCTTCACCCATGAGCTTTAGTAGCTTTCTTCTCCACCATAAGCTCTAGCTCATTGCATTCTTTCTCGCCTTTTTTCGAATAGAAAAGGCAGGATCTTGATCTTTCACTTGAAGATAGATATCTTTGTAGAGGTAGAGAGTGGATATCTTCAAACGTGGGTCAAGAGCATCACCTTTGCGGTGTTCTTGGCTACAACGAGCAACAAACAAAAAACATACAACAAGCAACAAACGCATACACATGTTCAAGTCCAAAGTAGATTTGATTATCATTTAGAGATTTAATTACATGGATTAGTATAAGTATATCTCAAATACGATGACTTCAATTACCTTTCGTTGAGCATAATAGGGTGAAAAAACACACAAGTTATAACACCATAAAAGCATATTATTAGAACATACATAATTTGATGTTACAACCATATTGAATACATCTTAAGCATCTTTGTCCTTAAAGTTGTCCTTAGAGCCTTCCTTGCATTTGTCGTTCTCAACAATGTAACTCATGTTGGTAGCGACGACTAGCATGAGTTTTATTGTCTTATTGATTGACGTGAACATGGCCCTATTTGCCTCTCTATGATCCTTGATTAAGTTGATTATGTTTATTATGTTTTCGCAACAAATAGAATAACCACGCTCAATATGATTTGGGCTTAAGGGATTCCTTATCTTTTCCTAAATTTGATCCTCCACGACCTCTCGTAGAAGAGGAGGTGGGAACCTAATGATATCAACCCTAGTCCTAATTTCCTCACCAGGTGTTTGAGGAACAACCATACTATCACTATCATCTTCATCATCAAGAAGGTACATTTCCATACTTTATGCATGTGAGTCATGACTTAGAATGTCAAAGATTTGATTATCAAGCACATTATCCGGAGAGTTGATAGGGTTTTCCGAGAGTACCATTCTTTGTCCTATAATATAATTATATTGATACTTATTGGGTAATACATATAAATATAATACTTTGTGGTGTGCTCGAGATCATGTAAAAAGTAGTTATACCTTCTCGGACAAATAATACATCTTCCATGTATTGTTTTAGAGAGTATCTTAGTTAAGTGAAAGATTTCCAAACTTTGAGAATAATACTTAACTTCCTATAAGACACAAGCATTTTGAAAAGACTCATGCATTACACTTTTTATTTGGGAAATGAGGTTATTTTGTTAAATTTCGTTTATCTTATGTTTTAATAATGATGTGATACAAGAAGATCCTTTTGAAGCAATAGTATGTAAATAGGTTCAAGAAGAAGAATATGTTGTCAAACCTTGAATTTGTGAGTAACAGTGAAACTTTCTTCTTATTCTTTTTCCTAGCTTTTTCTTGCTTAAGATCTTAAGATGTTTTGGTGTGTTTATTTTTTAAATCTTTGATGTTCTTGTTAATCATGATTATGTTGTTTATGTTCATTGGTTAAGCATGCCATCTTGTGGATATTAGATCTATTTTATAACACAAGGACACTTAATATTCTTGATTGGAATTTGTGCTTAGTTGATGTTTAGTTAAGATTGGATAATCAAGTTACACAAATTAGTTCCTACAACTATGCATGCATGCACCAAGATTTGTCAATCCATGCATGATACTTCTAATTTTAGTTGGTTGTGTATAACAATTGAATACCATTTTGGATTTTCGGAATTGATAATTTTATTTTTGATGCATTGCAAGGAAAATACTTAGGATATCTAAATGAGTTTTCCAAGTTATCAAACCTACTTGGATGTGTAATTTAATCCTTTTTTGGATAATTTACACATATAGGAACACATACTCCATTGTACAAGCGTCAAATGTTGCAATAAACAATATCTCAGAGTTATGTCTCTATGTGTTGTGTCAACATTGATAATATTTAACTACCAAAGTGTATGGTAAGTTAGGTTTATAGAATCTCGGATGAGAATTCTATATTATCATGTTTATTCTTTGTGAATTTTAGTATGTTCTGAAATACGATATCAAATTCAATAAATGAGAATTCTCTTCAACTACGTATGTAGTTTTATGTTTGCATAAAGTTTTATCTTTTCTTTTCTAACCTAATACACATATCATGCAATCAACACATAAAATGAAAAAGTTGACACAAACAAAACATTTTCAACACAAGTGTGAGTTGTAATCCAACATGTTATTTTGTAATTGAATTTGTCTGTTCTATCTTTCATGTCTACCGAGTGTGATAGAGCATGCAATGTTCTGAGTATATCGAATTTACATATTTAAATTTGTGAGGTGATGGTTACCATAATATTGACAAGATGTAGAACAAATTTCTTATTCATAGCACATAAGTTTGACATGTAGAATCGGAGATAATATATGTAGAATCTGAGATAATATCAACCATATATTGAATAATGCATTGATACGTATCCTTAATCTCGTAACACAACGAAGTTGCTTTACTTCCATGTCTTTCACATAGATCCTAGCACATAAGCACATAAGATCTAAGAGCACATTTATAAAGGTTATGCAAACACCTTCTAGACCTCTAACCTTTCCTCTCAAGTCAATATCCTATGGTGCATATCAACCATGAACAACCTTTTCAGACTCAAGTATTTTGGACTTTGGAAAAAGTCATGCAAAAATCCTAAGCTTGTTTTGTCTTATACCTAAGTGTCTTCTCATTCATCTAACTAATAGCTTGTTCTATAAGCTGACCTTTAGCTTCTTTGACACTTTTAGGATAGCCTCCATCCAAAACATTGACTTGTAATGACAGTGACCCATTAAGATCTTAAACTATAGGTTCATTAATCCTATCATCTTCTACCGAAGGAGATGACTTGGGCTCGAGAAAACTCTCATCAAAGTTAACGTTGAGAGATTCCTCAATCCTCACTTTTCCTTGTTAAGCACTAGGTATGCTTTGCTAGTTTGAGAGTATCCTAAAAACACACATTCATACGACTTTGGGTCAAACTTGGTGAGATGTACATTGGTGTTAAGTATAAAGAGTTTACAATCAAAGACCCTAAATTACTCTAATGACGGCACTTTTCATAGGGTTTTTTATTAATGAATTTTCTAATATAAACCCTATTAAAGATATACGTAGTCGTATCTAAAGCATGACACCAAATATTTTGTGGAACGGATTGCTCGTCTAACATAGCACAACTCATCTTTCTTTACTTGTGATTTGTCCTTTCTACAATCTTATTTGATTGAGAAGTGGACGGGCCCGACAAGTTATAAGATATTCCAAGTTGTTCACAAAAACTTTCAAATTGTAATTTATCAAAATCGTTACCATGGTTAGTTTCAATTGAAACAATAGAACAATCATGTACGTTTTCAAGTTTCTTACTTAATATTTTAAACTTTTCTAATGCGTCATCCTTATACTCTAGAAACACTACCAAAGTGTAAATTGGGTGATCATCAACAATCATCAAAGTCTAGATGTTGCCTTTGTAACTTTAAATAGGTGATGGACCAAACTAATCTAAGTGTAACAACTCTAAAACCTAGTAGTTTACACTTCATTCATAGTCCTATTGTTTGTATTACCTTGACTCCCTAGACTACACGTATCACAAAAGTGCCTTTCAAAGCTCAACTTTGGTAAATTCCTCACTAGCTCTTTTGAATCTAAGTTTTGGACTAACATCATATTGGTGTGACCCAACCTCCTATGCCAAAGCGTTGGGTTATCAACCATAGATGCAAGGAAAATTTTTTCTTTAGTTATCTCCCAATTTGCATGTATAAGTTAGTGTTTTACCATTTTTACTAATAGTACAATCTACTTTAGTATGCTTAACAACACAATCATCATCACATAATTGACCTACGTTAATCAAGTTAAAAACTAAACAACTAATATGCTCAACACTGGTAATTGTAAGGGAGTAATGAGATACATTATCTCCACCAATGACCTTGCCATTTAGGTTACTCCCAAATACGACATGTACACCATCATACTCCTTGGATAAAGTAAACAATCTTCTATTCTCAGTCATGTGCTTAGTGCAACCATTATTCACAATCCAATCGTTCGATCTTAGATCACATTCGGGGCAAACATACAAGCAAATAAGAATTCAAGGTCTTGGTACCCATTGGTACTTGGGTCCATTATGGTTAGAAAATATTGTACCTAAGTTAACCATTATTGGGTCTTGAAGTAGTGCACATAGCTTATGTAGATCGTACCTCGAGAACACAGATCAAGGATTGTTTTGAAAATCATTATGGTTTTGAAAGTTTGGTCTAATGTTTCGAGATTTTTTTAGTCTCGAGGATCCATGATTTGAGTACGAGTTGTCTCTTCTTTGGAATGTGTCGTGTTGATGTGGTGAAGACCTTTGAATATGGAAAAAATTTCTTCTTGATGAAGATTGATTGTTTTGAAAAGAAGGTATTTGGTTATATGAGTTTGGAGATCTCATATAAAGTTTGGGTAATATAGGTCTATGGTCGACTCGAGTTTGAGTGTATCCAAGCCCATTACGTGAAACCAGATGATACTATTGTTTTGTGGTTCCGTCTCTTGTAATATGTGTTTGGGTACCTCGAGTGTTTGCAAAACGAGTTTAAGGACCAACGGGTTTAACGAAAAATTGTTTTTGATTAGACTTCTGATGCACATGCACTGGTGCGTCACTTAGCGCGTCAGATTTTGATTTTTCTAGTTTTCGTTTTGTCCTTCTTTTACAAACATTATTAGTTTTCTAGACTTACAGAAGTGGTTTTCCCATTTCTTGAAAATCCAAGACCTTCCTTATCTTGGGAAAATTTTGACGACTTAACATATCGTCCAAAACAACGCTACTCTTCTTGAATCTTGAAAAACTCAATGCTTCGTCTTGAAGCTTGGACACGTTGGTCTTTAAAGAGTCAACCTCTTGTATGAGTATGTCACACCTTGATAAGGTTCAAACACCTCTTTAGATTTAGTAAGTTTCTTTACTTCAAGTTCGAGTTCATTAGTTTTGCTAAAAAAAATTGATTGTTCAGTTTCAAGAGAGCATTTTACTTTTATAAGTTTTCAAAAGTTTAGTAATATCTTTGTTAAACTTTAAGAGTTCCTCATTATCTTGTTGTAAATCATTAAGATCTAAATTATTACTAGAAGTGGAAGGTTTAGGATTTACCTCTTGAGAGTCGAACGCCATGAGACATGTTGCGTCTTTTTGTGGTACATCGTCGTCTTTACTGTCACTCTAAGCTTCACCGACAATCGCCTTGTTCTCCTTGAGCTTTGGAAACTCACCAATGAAGTGACCCTCTTCCCCATAATTATAACAACCACGCTTTTGTCTTGAACTTCTGACGCCTTTATTCCTAAAACCATTTACACGACATCTTCCAAATCTATTACCCCCGTTACCAAATCAATTTCCACGCTTGAATCGATTCCCTTGCAGAAGAAATTTCAAAAGTTCCTCGTCATCAAATTGAATTCTTCGACTTCATCTCCTCTTCTTTGACTATCACTATCATCACTAGTTTGCTCCCTGGTAACTTAGCATTAAGAGCTAACGACTTAACCTTTTCTTTAGTAGTCTTAGAAACTACACCATCATTTTCTAAGACCATTTCATATACTTTAATATTGTCGATTAACTCGTCAAGGGGAAGTGTAGCCAAGTCTTTAGCTTCTCCAATGGCTGTAACCTTGGCCATCCATTTCAATGGGAGTGCACGAAGAAACTTCCTCACATGGTTCTTGTTAAAATAGTCTTGATCTAAAGATTTAAGACTAGTAACAATAGAATTGAACCGTGTGAATCCACTATCAATAGTTTCTTCACTCGAGATTGAGAATTTCTCATATTGTTAGATGAGAAGGTCAATTTTGCAATCCTTTACTTATGACTTACCTTGATGAGTAATAACAAGTGTATGCCAAATCTCCTTCACGATTTTGCACATAAAAACACATTCATACTCTTTACACAGTAGGGCGTGGTAAAGAGTCATCTTAGCTTCATTATGTTTGCCAAGTTTCTTTTTCTCATCATCTTTAAGTTGTAAAAATGGTGTTTCAATATCCAACTTTCCTTCCGGATCTTCCATCATGAAAACAAAGTCACCATTTTAAATAACTTGCCACAAGTCAATATCTTTGGACTTGATGTAAGTCTTAAAGCGGGTTTTTTAAAAGCAAAACCCATTTGCTTCTAGCAAAGGTGGTCTTTGAATAGAACACCCATAAAACATAGCCATGGATATTACTAAACTTTCTCAAAAACAGGAGTTGGGATTTTGAATATTTGAAAAGAAGTTTTCAACTTAAATCAATTTATCTGAATGGTTTTAATGCTTGAAAACTAGAGTAAACTGCTCTGATACCAATTTTAGAACCATAGAGGGGGGTGAATACGGGTTTTCCAACTTCTTCAAAGTTTATAAAACTTCAAGTCACGAAAAGACCAAGTGGTGTACTGTCACACCCCCAAATTCACTGTAGCGGAAGACTGGATTTGGGATTGTGACTTCATGGCGTGAAGAGGACTTGATACGAGAGATATACCTCTACATGACAATATACCAATGCAGACTCCATACATTCCGTAATATAGAACACCTGAGAAAAACATTGCTAAAGTGTCAACATAAAGTTGGTGAGTTCATAGGTTTTGTTGTTTGATAATAGTGATGAACCACAAGATTTATAATCATAGTATGAAATATAGTAATCCTATATATCACAATGAAAAGTATTTACTATTGTCTAAGCTCATGACACCGAAGCGTTAACATATATCATCATAGATAAGCCCGTGCAGATGTTCAACCCGCAACATCCGTATCTGACTCAAATGAAACTGTGTTTGCTTGACTAATGTCAGTCCAAGACAAACAGGGATTGTCAATCCCGATAGATCTATTCATAACATTCGCGCTCCTTCAACCGATCATCCGATCAAGAAATTGACAGTTCATGATAAATTGGGCAATATAGCAAATTTGGGTTGAATAGGGACTTAGACCCAATAGTAAATCAGTAAATGTACTTGTGTTCAACTGTTAAAAATAAGCAATGTTCTCATCCCAAAAGATGATTTAAAACAATAAAGTGGGGGCTATGAAAACTCACCTTGTCGGTTAGGTTAATCGTTTGGAATTGATAATGGATCAATGTACGTTGAATAATGACTCAGTCAACACCTACGTAATTATGATAAATCTGAGTTTATATTCTAAAGAATTAATGTATGAAAGGAAATATGCAAGTGGATCGTCAAAGGGCATTGTCGTTTATGAGATAATGTTTTATATTCTCAAACCGTGTTGATTAAGCAGTTGGCTCTAGGGACGGCTATATAATTATCTATACAGGAATTTATACCCGTACGCGGCGTAATTTATACTTACCAGTCTATGTGATTTACCTCTAAGGAAAAGATAAACATTATTTGTAAGTCATCAAGTTTATATATTTTTCTTATCACGTTTATTCATTCATATCGTAGTTGTTAATTAATTTGTGTAATTATCCGATGTATACATCACGGTTTTAAGTTTCTTATCAGAAAAATATATATATTTTTAATCCCTTGACTTTCCCAATAATAATGTATATAATGTATGCCACTCTTGTATGTTATACTCTTTTATTCTTATACGTTTCGTGTTTAAAATCGAACCTGCTTTAAAATATTCTTTTTGCGTTAAATAAAAGAGAGAGAGGACCACATGCATAATTTCTTTTCATTATAAAAATCCACATGGCTTATTATTCTTCCTTTTCTTGTTTCTGATTTGTGTCGAGCACGGCAGTGGTTGTAAGGCCACTGTTGTGGCTGCTATTCGTCCCCATATAAGTCCCATTTTTGCATGTCAATATTTTCATTTCAACATGCATACTCTCGTATATATATTACCACCGGATAGTCTATTTGTCGAGGCTTAAGGATGTCTTCCACGCCCCTTCTAGCAGCTTAACAGCTGCGTCAGGCAACAGCCTGCCATGACTGTTTAGCGTGTAAGGCGGGTGTGTTTAAACGGTGGTCGTTTGGTCAAGTGTTACAGGTCCGTGGTACGAACCACGAGCTTAATTGCTCAGGCCTTCATGGGCTATGTCGTGCCCACAGTGAGCCGAAGGCTCGCTGTCGTTCGACGTGTGTCAACCAAGATTTGCATACTAAAGGTTTCGACCCACAGTAGCAGTAGCTGGGCACGAACAATCATGGTGGCAGTAGTCCGGTCACGATATGACAATAGTAACTTGGTCACGAGCAACAATGGCAGCGGGGCCTAGGTACGAAGCAACAATGGACGGTAGCTGGCCTAGTACTAAAACCCTAGCCTTTTTATGCGTCCCTTTTGAGCCAACATAGTATATTACGCAAGTGTCTAAAGTTGTTGCAAGTTCCTTTGGTTCGTTACTAGTGATTTGCGCATGATACGTCGCCTATATCAGTTACTCATACCGCGTTATTTGTTTTTACGCATGCTACGTTGTTTCCCTCAGTTACTTATATATATATTGTTATTTCATGCATGCCACGGCTAAAGTGTTCATATGTGTGCGTATATATTAGACATGCTTTGGTTATAGGTCGTGTGCAACAATGCGAGGCAGAGGCTTTCGTTAATCTACATGGTAAGGGGCACATGAATGTTAAATTACGAGAATAACTTACCGAGGTCCGAGCTTGTCGAACGATGGTGAGAAAGGGAGATGATGGTAAGAGGTCGAACTATACTTGTTTGCTACTCCTCCTAAGCCGACGTCTACCTAGTGCTTGTACTCAACGAGCTCGAACTTGCATTGTATTGTTTAATTCTTGTTTTTCAATATTTAGTTGTGATGCCCTTGTTCATGAATGGTTCCCGATTTATACTCGAAGTCTTTGATAGGTTACTGAATGTTGCATGTGAATGGCCCTATACCACTATTGAACCATAGTGTAATTTATAATACTGTTAGTCATCATACCTCTTTTCTAATACTATTCAAAGCATCTCTACTATTCCTTCTTTCTTTCATTTCCCATTTGTATCAGGTTTGCATAATACGTATCATGTGATGGGGACTTTCAAAATAAGAAAATGGAGTGGGGTAGTGTGTAAGGCTTTGTGATGATGGTGTCTTACATTATTATTTGTTTATTTGTTTATCTACATTCATATGTATACATATCCAAATGTTGAATTTTTATAGGTGTATATGTATAATTTATTTTATCTTTGTTAAATTACATTAAAGTTGTCATGGTTATTAATTTGAGTGTAGGTGATTTTATAAAGTGATACAAGTAAATGGTCTCATAAAAGTGAAAAATAAGTATGATTTTTATCGTTACTCGTTCTAAAATATCCTTCTAGACACAGAGTAATAATGGTGATATTCGCGTGCAAATTAAGCTTTCCATGACAAAAAGTAATGCATTGACGATCATAAAATGACCTCTCGTTGAAATTAACGGTGAATTCGCAAACTTGCAGTACATTACTTTTTCTTAACGAAAAGGGAATTAAGTTTTCTTACGGGGTGCCACGTGTACAAACTACTTAACAACACAACCAATAAGTAGAGAGAGACAGACAGACAGAGAGACACTACAATATATATTGTTCATGATGGGGGGTTTATACCATCCTACTATTAATCGAGAATAACCCTTATGATTGACAATAAAATGTTACAAACTTTACTCCACCGATATGCACTAAGCTCGACGCTTATTAAGAAGAGCTACTCCTAGCGGTATTTTTACCTCAGAAACCACCCACAAAGACTCGTGATTTGACTTAACCACAAATAACTTCCCCCTTAGAAGTCTCACAACCCCACTAGATCAACACCTGATCTAGGCTTGACCACAAACGTACAAGACTTCACTTACAACCAAAATGAATGTAAAGTTGATTTAAGAATCAAGTCTTAACCTAACCTAGAAAGGGTATAAGAAAGAAGACCCTCGATTTAACACACAAGAATGGATTTGGTACTTGTGTGGCTCTCTTGCAGAAATATGTTCTTTTCAATTAGATGATAGAAGAGAATATTAGAACACAAGTGGTGTTAGACTTAGAGGATTAGAGAGAAAAAATATAGAGAAAATGAATGAATGAAAATAGCTAGGTAGGGGTATTTATAGACTGAAACCTAAGAATTGGAAAAACTAATTTGTGGGTGGCGCACTGGCCATGCGCCAATGCACGCCGGACCCACATCTCGGGTTTTGGCGTTTTAAATTCCCATTCTTGATAAACCCCCAAGTTCACTTTTACGCTTTGATTTTTCCATCATTCTAACACTCAAAGTGTTATAAGGTCAACCAACTCAAATAGTCATTTGATAAAAATATTTGTGAAATGTATAAAAGAAGTTTTAGGGGTGTTTGTCCAATTTCAAAGAGAAAGAGAAGAACCATTGGATAAAGGGCTTATCTTTGGGTATTCTCCAAGTGTTTGGATAAAAAATTTCCTCACATGATTTTAAATTCAAATTTTAAATTAAAGTGTAGAGTGTGAGTTGACATTGTGTGAAAAAGAACACATTTGAAATTCAAATTCAAATACGAGTGTGTGAGTGAGTGAGTGAGTGGGTGAGTGAGTAAGTGAGTGAGTGGGTGAGTGAGTGAGTTTTGTGGGTTTGATTAGACACATAGGAGCCTATGTTGTGAATGTGAGGGACAAGAAAGTACATGTGTAAGGGAATGTGAGTTGACACATGTGAGTTTGAACTAAGGAAGGTTGTATGTGGGGAAAGAGTGGTTTAAGGTTTACGTGAGAATGGTGAAGAAGGTGATTATCAAACTAGTGATAATCTGTTAGAAAGTGTAAGTGATATATTTTCTAAAAAGGCATGAAACAATAATGGTTAGGGTAAGAATTTGAGAAAGCCGGATATAATATTTATGGGTTATGTGAAAAGGGAATGTTGGGATTGTGTAGGAAAGTGTGAATAATAATTTATTTTGGAAGTTTGGGATAAACAGATGATTAAGGGAATGTTTAGTAGGAAGTAGTGTATAAAGAATGTGAGAGTTTGTAAAATGTTTGGGAAGCGATAAAATGCAAAGTACAATAAACTTTCAAATAACACAAACTCAATAAGTCAATATGACTTAACCAATGATTAATCACCAATAGCATGATCACTAATCATCTTGATTCAAACAAGCTAAATGTTTTGCATCTCAAGTAAAACACTTCCCGTAAAGGGAAATGATGCATTTATGCAAAATGAACTTTGACTTCGTTTGAACAATAAATAAGTAAAACCCGTTACGTGATTAGAGAAGATGTAAACACGGATTATGGTCATATGAATGCTTTCGTTTGATGGTATGATCAAAGTATGAATGTACTAGGTTTAGAAAAGAGATTTGGCCTTGGCTAGAGGTGCTTTAGTAAAGGAAATAAGTTGGCGTTTTGTCATAACTCTAAGGACTTATTTTTATTCTATCTAAGTCTAGGCCTCGTTTTGAGTGTTGCTAATAACTTAAATATCATGTATATACCTTTATTGAAAGATCCACATATGTTAGGTAAGAGGAAAGCCAACGAGCAAAAACCGCGAAAAACCATTTTGCTGGTGGCGCTTGCCATGCGTTGGCGCGCGCCTAGCGTGCCAGAACCATTGTTGTGGTTTTGACGGTTTTTGGCTATCGTTTGTGATTTTAAGTGTTGCGAATGTTTATATGTCATCATTAAAATATAAAAGATATCTTAGTAAATGTTGCACCAACACTTCGCTTTAGGCCTTCGCGAAGGTTGAGCCGCTCCGGTTTATTTGGCCAATGCTCGGATCCACTAATAACCGATTCCAAAAAATAACAAAATATTAATAAAACGGAAAACTAAAACATGAAAACCTAGAGCAAAGCTACTCTGTTACATTGAATTCGACATTGAACATAATTTCTTTTACTTTCAACTTAGGAATAGACAAATTTAACTCTACTTCATTCTTCCTCGTAGTTGCTTTTGTATCATTAATATTGTACACAACTCACAAGATAAATCAATCTTACAAATATACTTTTCAAAATTGCGAAGAGCTTTAATTGCATTATCCCTTGTCCTTCAATGAAGATGGTGTTGTGTTCAATGAATATCTTCACATTCTCCTCCCTTACTCCATTCAAGTGTAATGTCAAGTCAAGGGAATCAAGTCGATCCTCCACACTATATGGCTCAATAACCTTCACACTTAAAATACTCCTAGGTGTTGAGCACTGATTAAACACAACACTTAGAACATCAATCAGAAAGTAAATATAAAATAACAGCTACTGAAGCTGAAATGTGCGGTGGACCATTTACTCTAGTAGCTTAGAGCCTTAGACCATAGTTTACAAACATTGCAAGTGAAGGTTCACATATCAATGTTAAATCTTATGAGAACCGTAAACGTTTATTACTATACCATTCATTTATGGTTCTCACAATCCTATATTGCATACCCAAAAAGTATTAGGATCGCAAATAGATTACTATTCCTAGTATTATACTAAAAATGGGTTAAAGCCATCTAACAATAGGGAACTTTTTTTAAATATTCACTTATCAGACATGAACTCAATAAAATACGACAATATGCATATAACTTTATTGGTTTTGAGTTGATATCAACAAAAACCTGTTTTTTACCTTTAAAATCCACGTCAATTGTCAAATGTTCATGTCACGTCATAAATTTGTATCATTATAATCCACGTCAAATTCCTTAGATTATATATATGTTCTTCCCCAAATTGAAATTGAACTAAAATTTGAACGTTTGATGGGTATTTGTGGTATTTAATTGGGTCAATGTCTGAAAATAAACATTTGAGAAGCTTTGATGGGTATTTTGAAACACCAAACTTCACGTAATTAACTTAAAATAAAAAAATAAAAACCTGTACGTATTCAATTTAACCGGTGTAGCCGATTGCTTTCACGACACTTAAGCAAAAGCATATTATTGAACTAAAATTTAAAAGTTTTATTGGTATTGTAATATTTTATTGGGTTCATATCTCATAAGTGAAAATTTGAGAAAGTTCCTTGCTATTAGATGGTTAATCCTTAAATACGGAATATCCTTAAACAAAGCAACTACCATGCAAAGATTTACAATCATCCTTAGCAGACCGACGAGCACATACACAGTTAGCACTGCTAAAGAAAGGAGAGCATGCGACCACCAGATGGAACTATGCCACAAATTTGTTGAAGAGCTTCAAAGAAATCACTTTTGAGTATGGTTGGTAATCAGGCCGTGTTCGGGTTGAACTGTTTGGGTTCGCATGTTATTAGACCTCTACACAAACACGACCCATATATTAATCGTGTCAAGAAACTCAACCCTAACCCAGACCTGCATAACATGTATAACCCGTTAGTGACCCGTTTAACTTGTTTAAGTAAATGGTTAAACGATGAATAAGGTTGGTGGTGTGTTGATTTAACTAATTTAAATGCAAAAATGATATAAATATCTAAAAGTGATAAATATAACATACAAATAGCTATACGATAATTTCAACGATATATGATAATCATAATTTACTCATTTTAAGTAAAGAACAAAATACATTTAATCAAAATCTAACATAGTCCAAGTTATAAATTTTATTTTGAGAGGTTTATATGTATACTTAAATAGGTCACGTGTTGACTTGTTCTATAGAATCGTAGAGGGGGTGATACAGTCTTTTCGACTTATTTGAAGTTTATATAACTTTAAGTCTCAAATAACCCGAGAGGTGTAACAATCAACTTAACAACACAACAGAGAGAGAGAGAGAGAGAGAGAGAGAGAGAGAGAGAGAGACTATGATATATACTAGTTCGGGATGGGGGGTTTATACCATCCGTACGTCTAATTTCGAATCCACGACACCGATACTATTACACTAGTATAATCCTTGTGGTGGACTACAAACCGTTACAACTTAACTTCACCGATATGTATTAAGCTCGACGCTTACTAAGAAGAGCTACTCCTAACAGTATTCTGACCTCAAAAATGACCCACAAGACCCCGTGATTTGAATTAACCACTAATACGACAAAGATTTCCCCCTTAGAAGTATCTCAAACCCTACTAGATCAATAAAAGATCTAGGATTGACCATAAAGGTACATGACTTCCCTTACAACCAAATCAAATGAATTTTAATATATGAATCAAGCTCTAACCTAACCTAGAGACTTTATTCTAATAGAAAGGGTAAAGATAAAAAGACCCTCGACACAAACACACAAGTGTAGATTAAGTACTTGTGTGTCTCTTTTGCAGAATGATGTGTTCTTTCAAAGATGATAGAAAAGAAAATTAAAACACAAGAGGTGTCAGACTTAGAGGGATGGAAAGAATAAATATAGATAAAAAGAATGAATGGCAAGAGGAGAAGAATACACTAGCCAAGAGGGGGTATTTATAGGCCAAAACCCAGAATTTGGTTAAAACCATTTCGTGAGTGGCGCGCTGCCCATGCACTAGCGCGCGCCCAACGAGCCATACTCATATCTCGGGTTTTGGCAATTTTTATACCTGTTTTGCTAAACCCTACAAGTGAACTTCACGCTTTGATCTTTTCATCATTCTAACACTCAAAGTGTTATAAGGTTAAGCAACTTAAATAGCCATTTGATAATAAATATTTATGAAGTGTATAAAAGAAGTTTTAAGGGTGTTTGTCCAATTTCAAAGAGAAAGAGAAGAACCATTGGACAAATGATTTTACTTTGGGTATTCTACAAGTATTGGATAAAAGAATGCCTCCTAAATTTGAATTTTAAAATTCAAATTATAGTGAATGAGGTTGAGTGTAAAGTTGGTTAAGTAGGTTGGCATTGTGTGAAAGAGAGAAAATTTAAAATTCAAATTCAACTGTTGTGAGAGGGTTGTACGTGAGAGGTTGTGTTAGTATCTAACCATGGTTGAGTTAAGGATAGCTGTAAGTTGGCATGAGTTAAGCAAAAGAGAATATTCTGAAAATATGCTTAACTTAGGGACAAAGTGTGAATGTTATGAAAGGGGGGAAATTTGAATTTCAAATTCAAATTGAGAACGTGTGAATGAACTAGGTGATTGAGTGAGTGAGTTGGATATGAGTTGTAAAGTGAGTGAGATTTGACATATAGGAGCCTATATTGGAAGTTCGGGGACAAGCTTGAATAGAATAGTATTGTTTGAAATATTGTTGTTGAAGGTTGTGAGAGGGTGGAGTGTAATGTTGGTAATATTTGTATGAGGGTGGTTTGACATAATTTAAATTTGAATTCAAGCTTGTGTATGAGAGGAGGAAATGTGTTAAGGAAGAATGATGAAGTGGTTATCAAAGTGGTAAGGAAGTTGTTAATGTGTGATAAGGTGAAAACAGTATATTGTTAAGAGAAAAATGAGACAATATATGATTGGTGAATGTTTATAGAAGTGTAGGATAAGATGTTTATAGGATTGTGTGAAAGGATTAAATGGGATTGTGTAGGAAAGTGGGATAAATTATTTGTTATGGAATGTTGGGAACAAACAAATAAATAAGGAATGTTTGGTGGGATGTAGGAGTAAATGTGATGTGTGGAAAATGTGGGGGTTCATAAAACATATAAGGTTGGGAAGTGATAAAATGTACAAAGGACAAACAACTTCCAAATACACAAACAAAGTAAGTCAATATGACTTAATCCATAACTAGCCACTAATTAACATGATCACTAAACATCTATGCAAACAAGCTAAGTGATTTGCATCTCAAGTAAAACACTTCTCGTGAAGGGAAATGATGCGTTTACGCAAAGTGACCTTTGACTTAGTTTGACCAATAAGGAAGTAAAACTCGTTACATGATTAGAGAAGACGTAAATTCAGATTGTGGTCATATGAATACTTTACTTTGATGGTGTGTTGAAAGAATGAATGTCCTAGGTTTAGAAAAAGAGTTTTGGCCTTGGCTAGAGGCGTTTTAGTAAAGGTTTAAGTTGGCGTTTTGTCAAAAACGAGAGGACTTGTTTTTGTTTCTCTCTATGTCTAGACCTCGTTTTGAGTGTTTCTAATAGCTCAATTATCATGTACACGCCTTTATTAAAAGATCTACAGGTGTTGAGTAAGAGGAAATCCGCCGAACAAAAAACAAGAAAAACCCAATTCGCGGCTGGCGCGCGTCCAGCGCGCCAGATACACTGTATGTGGTTTTGGCGAGTTTTGGCTATTGTTTGTGCTTTTAAGTGTTGCAAATGTTTATTTGTCATCGTTAAAACATGAAGGAGATGCTAGTCAATGTTGCACCAACATGTTTATGACTCCCTCAGTCCCATAATAAGTGTCCAGTTTGACTTTTTAGAGTCAAACCGGTTCGACTTTGACCTTACATATCTTTGTGTGCGTTATATAATACTTGATGCAAAATATATGAACAGATTGGGTTTTAAGTGTATTGTTCATTGATATAATTTTTATCAAGTATTATATAACACAAAAAAAATTTACTTAAATATACTGTAGCAGCTAGCTTAATTATCAAAATCTTACCTGTTTTTTTTCTTTTCTTAATATGTTTATATTTAATAACAATATAACTTGTAGTTGTAAAATTAAACTTTAGTTTATATCATGACTTTAAAATTTTATAATTTTTTGTTATTCCTTCAATGGCCAACCACGCCTCTCAAAAAATTATCACCAAGTTAATCCGCAAAAAAAGCTATCCTCTATGAAAATATATATGTACAAAATTATTAATAGCAAATAATACAAGTGTGTGCGAACTCACGTATAGAATCAGGATATAGAAACATACAAATAAGTGCAAAATGTAACACAAACTAATAAATAATACAATAATTTAACGTAAGCAAAATACCACAAAATATAACTTTGAAGATTGTGATAATAATTATAAAGTGAATATACTTTTCTTAGTCATCTCCACATTATTTTTTAGAATATTAGAGGTTTTTTTGCATTTATAAACATTTTTTTACTTATACTTCACACCTATGTGGGATAAATATAATATAAAAAATTACTAAAAATAGTAATAAGATACATAAAAGCAATTATAAAAGATGTATATTTATAAATTTCTTTTATTAAGATGATGCAAATACTTTTTTCAAATTCGATAGTGAAAACATTTCAAAAATAAAATATCATCTTTTGCGATTAGGAGGTTTAACTTTTTTGCCGTATAAAATAAAATTAAGTTTACCACACCGTTTATTAACTGTTTGCGAATAATAATATAAGTCGTTACCAACTATTTTAACCTTCTATCTTAATAACATTACTCACAATCAACTCTGTATTTTCGTAATTTCATACGAATTTATTATACGAAATATTTTGCCACTACTTAAAGTTATCTTAATCTAATTTTGTGTCATATATGATGTTATCGTCATGAAATACATATAATTAAAAACATCATTCGTTAAAGGTCTTAATTACGTGGTATCTGTCGCTGCAAACACGCGAGGTACCTTGTTAGTGTACATTAATTGCTAAATATTAATCACTTTTCTGGATTAATTTGAAACAACTATTTTTGGAGTGTATATCCATAATCGAATGAAGATATTTAGAAATTACTTTACTCTATTGATATATATCTGAAAAAAACACAAATGAACCAAATACATCATAAACCAACTACTAAAACAATCTACCAGACAAACACATCCTAAGAATCAAACAAGTCAATGTATGCCCATCTCACAATTGAGGATAAAGCTAATACTTCAAAAAAGACACATAAATATCCAACTGATAAACTGTAAAATAATAGTTAATCATCATCATTCTGCAGTAAGCAAGAATCCCAAACGCACCAAAACTCTAATTCTACCCACCAACCACGAACAATCAGCAAACTAGCCAAATGCTACATAATCACCACCAACAACAACAACATATATGGAAAGCTATATGTAACATTTGCCCTTTTTGTGTTCTGAATATTTCATTTATAGTCCTTTGACTATTTGACTTTTGTCAGTTTATTCAGATTTTGTACCGTGTTGACGGTGATGATTTTTATGAGGATTGTGATGAATTATGGTTTATTGTGATTAATAATTCCTTTTGGAAGGTATTATTGTGTTATTTGTATTTCGGGTGGTTTGACCCGTGAATTTTGAGAAATACCGAAAAAACGAGTATGACACGTTCGTAAATGTCCAAATGCGTTTTGAAGGGTGTAAAGTGTAAATATGTCATGTAAATACTCTAGGTTAATGAAAAAATATTTTTAAGATGAATAAAAATGCTAATTAACTTTAGGGTAAATTTTACGGTTGAGTTTTACGAGTATTTAAGTGATCCCGACACGAAAAGAAAGACCCGACACCCCATAGGGTGCCATATCCGGTCAAGGTGGTCAAGAGGGACAAGGAGACTTCTTTTTAGCATAGTTGTCTAGAGCTTGTACAAATATATTCCATGTATCTACCACATTTCATTCATTATCATTTCATTTTCAAAAAATATCTCTCTTCCTCCCCCTCTTGGCGTCCGAACTAGGCAACACATACACTCTTATAATTTTTGAAATTTTGATAAAAAGCATGAAGAAGATTGGTGATATATTGGGCTGATTCTAGTGCTCGGGTATTCATTTAAACAACGTTTGGGTTGTCCAGTTCGTGTCAAAATATACATTTTTAAATATTTTTTTGTAAGTTTTCAAATTCAAATTTTGTTTGTCCTTTTGGGTTTATTTTGATGCATAGATGTTAGTTGTACAAGTTGATCGTTGTGAAAATCGATTTTTAGAAGCGAAACGAATAAAAAGGTTGTGTTTGGTTCGTGGGTTGTAAAAAAGAAAAAGTGGGTTTTTGTAATTTTGATGTTGTGGTCGTGATGGTTGAATAATATATGTTGTTATATAGCTTATTTTTGATAGTACCTTGTATAGCTTGTTCGGGCTTATTTTTAAGCTATTTTTTGGCTTATTTTGGGCTTATATGCCACGAAATATTCCCAAAATCACTAAGAAAGCGATTTTTATTATTTTTGTATTGTGGCATATGTTGTGGACTATTTTTTAGGCTTATAGTAGTAACCAAATGCGATACGTAGTTTTTTAACTTATTTTCAAGCTTAATATACGTATTTTGGAGCTTATAAGCTCACGGCCCAATAAGTCTATTTAAGTCGTGGCTTAATGGGAGGGCTTATTGTGGTCCGGATTATTTTCTACTTATTGGTATAAGCTTATGTATGCAAATGGACCTTAGTTTTGGACTTGGATTGTATTTTGGACTTATAAATATCTTAATAGACCCTTGTTGGGCCTTATAGCCCAATAAGCGATATTTAGTCGTTATGAGAGTTTTGACGGAATTTTGAAAGTGAAAATGTATTTACGAAGTGATATTAAACGATATTTTAGGAAAAACGTTTTAGTAAACGTATGACATTGAGATTTTGGAATTTTGTCGCAAAGTGTCAAGTCTATGAAAAGTGTTGATAATAAGGTTTGAAACCTTGGAAAACATTGTATGAGCGTACGTGTCATGTCGAAATTTCGTAAAAAGTTTATATCTAGAAATTTTCCTAAAAACGTGATTTTTGATTTTTAAATAATAAAATATTATTTAAGTATTTTATTTATTTAATAAATTCACTAAAAGACGAAAAATATAATTTTTCTCGAAACTTCTCAAATATGTTTACTATGAGTAAACGTTTCAATTTCAACCGTATTATGATTATTTTGAAGTGACTAAGGTTACCGAATGGACTTGTCGAGATATATTTATAATTATTAATTATAAATATTTACTTATATTACTTATCTATTTTCTCTAAATAGTATAAGTATGTATTATCAGGGAATGAGATTGATATGATTATGGAAATACGTAATCAACCATTACACCACTAAATTGTTTTGGGTAATTATACAACGCGTCTAAACTCTATGCATCAAACGTGAAGATTGTTTTGGAATTGGATGATTAAATTAGGACATTAACTGGACTAGGTCGTGTGCGGGGGTCGTTGCATTTGCTTGTGTGATTGAGATTTGGTTGCTAAAGACTTGCTTGAGGTGAGTTCTCGTAGCCCCACTTTTTACTGTTTTCCGTTGGGAGAAAATGATACTCAAATGTGTTTTGAAATGTTTTGAATTGAACTGTACGAAATATGGTTTTGTTTTTGGGACAAGTTATGTGCTTATGAGTGCTATGTGAATATTATGTGTTACATCATTGTTTGGATCGGATGGGTATGCCTACCTAGTGTTTGTGAGATTATGCAATGTAGTTTTCTCTATTTTGTATCTTGTGTTATGATTGATCATTATGTTGCATCCCTGAGTTTCCGCCATTGTCGGGGTGTGACAGATTGGTAATCAGAGCCAAAGTTATAGAGAACTAGGTGGATTGGCCTAGACTATAACCTAAGATCCGTCGTTTAGTTGTGTATAGGATCTATGTGCGCGGTGTTCCGCTTTTGTTTGCTTTTGTGTGTTCGCGGTTTGGTGCTTTAGTTATGTCAATCATTGAAATGTGTGAGCTCAATATTGAATATGACTGGGAAAGGATTAAAATATAAGTACGGTGTCCAACGTAGTTATAAGTGTATCACAACTTAATCATACTTAGTAATGTTGTTCACACAAATCGATGTTGACACCTTAGGGTGATGTAATGTGTATATCTATATATTTAGTAAGATATTCTATATATACGCGAGTCTTCATGCCTACCTAACGTTGCCCATGTACTCCCTCGTATAGATAATGCCGCCGAGGATGTGGACTCGAAGTGTTGGCCGGCCTGCTGCCGAATCCTTAGGAAGGGGAACAGGTGTGAGAGTTGGTAGAGGTGGAAGGGGTAGAATACCTACGGAAGGTAATGATGAGCGTGTTGATGATTTGAATGGTTAAGGAAATGACCAGGGTTTAGGAGCTAATGAGGGTGTAGATGGAGTCAATGGGAATGTAGAGGGAGCCAATAAGGGAGCACCTGACTTCTCGACGATCATTGCCCAACAATTGCAGAACCTCTTACCCGCCATGCTAGCTCAGGATAGTAACCGAGGAAATGTTGGAAATCAGAATGGTAATGTAGTTAATGAGAATGTTCAAGAGAACGTTGGGAATGTGATAGTAAATGGAAACCGGGTAGGTTGTTCATATAAGGAGTTCTTAGCTTGTAACCCTAAGGAATATGATGGTAAGGGAGGTGTTGTTGTTCTTACTCGTTGGATTGAGAAAATGAAGTCTATGCATGATATAAGTGGTTGTAGTAATGACCAAAAAGTGAAATACACTGCTGTTCATTTGTGGGTAAGGCTTTAATGTGGTGGAACTCTCAGATCCGCAAGCTAAGCTGGGAAGTTGCTATTGGTATGTCATGGAATGACTTTAAGTTTTTGATGATACAAGAGTTTTGTCCTAGTCATGAAATGCAAAAGTTAGAAACTGAGTTGTGGAATCACACCATGGTCGGGGCTGGCCATGCTGCATATACTGATAGGTTTCATGAGTTGGCTAGGTTAGTTCCGTATTTGGTAACTCCAGAGAGTAGAATGATTGAGAGGTATGTGTATGGCCTTGCTCCATAAATTTGTAGGATGGTGGCAGCAACGGAGCCAAAGAATATACAGAAGGCTGTATAGATTTTTGGTGCATTGACTGATGAGGCTGTGAGAAATGTATCGATTAAGAAGGTTGAGAAAAGAGGAAATGCGGGGGAACCTAGCAAGGATAGGGGTGGTAGGAATGATAATAAGAGGAATAGGACTGGGAATGCTTTTGCTACTACTGTAAACCCTGTAGGAAGAAAGAATATGGGTACTTGGCCCAAGTACCACCTGCAACTCCTACCATGCACCCGGAGGGCCTTGTCGCACATGCTTCAACTATAACCTCCCGAGTTATTTGGCAAAGGATTGTAGAGGTGCGCCAAGGAATGTAAATCCTGTCAATGCTAAAAACTCAACTGTTAGAGCATGTTATGAGTGTGGTAGTACCAACCATGTTAGGCCAGCTTGTCTTAGAATGAATAAGGCACAAGGACCGGAAGAAAATTTGATGCGTAATATGATAGGTTTCATGAGTGGCTAGGTTAGGGTTCCCGCATTTTTGGTAACTCCAGAGTAGTAGTGATGAGAGGTATGTGTTGGCCTTGCCTTCTATAAATATGTGGCTTGGATGGGTTGGCTTAGCAACGGAAGCCAAAGATTTACAGACGGCTGTACAGATTTTTGGTGCATTGACTGATGAGGCTGTGAGAAATGGATCGATTAAGAAGGTTGAGAAAAGAGGAAACGCAGGGGAACCTAGCAAGGATAGGGGTGGTAGGAATGATAATAGGAGGAATAGGACTGGGAATGCTTTTGCTACTACTGTAAACCATGTAGGAAGGTGGGGGGGGGGGGGGGGTGGGGGGGGGGGGGTAAAAAAAAATATGGGTACTTGGACGAAAGTACCACCTGCACTCCTACATGCACCCAGAGGGCCTTGTCTCACATGCTTCAACTATAACCTCCCGGGTTATTTGGCAAAGGATTGTAGAGGTGCGCCAAGGAATGTAAATCCAGTCAATGCTAGAAACCCAACTGTTAGAGCATGTTATGAGTGTGGTAGTACCAACCATGTTAGGTCAACTTGTCTTAGAATGAATAAGGCACAAGGACCGGAAGAAAATCGTCCAAATCAAGTTGCTGCTAATAACGGGGGTCAGAGTCGTGGGAACCAAGGAAACCAGCTAGGGGTAGGGCATTCATGTTAGGAGCAGAGGAAGCTCGCCAGGATCCGAAACATGTGACGGGTACGTTTACTTTGAACAATCACTTTGCATACCTTATTTGACTCTGGTGTCGATTATAGTTTTGTTTCCACTACTTTCATACCTTGTTAGGTTAGTGCCCAGGACTTAGGTTCTTCAGTATTATGAGAATGAGGATAGCTAGCAGGCAGCTAGGAGAGATTGATAGGTTATTTAGGGTTCCAATTTACAAATCGAGGGGTCATGTCTTTGACGATTGCTTGATACTTTTGGGCATGGGAGTTTTTGATGTGATTATAGGATTACGGGATGGTTGTATTTGGTAATTGTATAAGTCTGAAATAATTTTTCATGAGAAGGTTGTGAGTATAGCACTCTGGATGCAAGGGGCTAGGTATTAGTATGAGAGACCAGAAGAGAAAGCGGAGATTTTAATGGGGTGTGCTTCAAGGCTGGTGATTAAGAAACAAGAAGAAATTATTATGGTTAGAGATTTTCCTGAGGTACTCCCAGATGATCTATTTAGATTTCCGGCTATTTAAGAAATTGAGTTCCGAATTGAGTTAACCCCTGGAGCAACGCCAGTAGCAAAGTCTCCTTATCGTTTGGCACCTTCTGAATTGGAGGAGTTGTTGGGACAACTCAAGGAACTCCAAGACAAAGGTTTCATTCGACCAAGTTTGTCGCCTTGGGGAGCGCCGGTATTGTTCGTTAAGAAAAAGGATGGTTCTTTTAGGATGTGTATTGATTATAGAGAGTTAAACATGTTGACTGTTAAGAATCGTTATCCACTTCCTAAAATTGATGATCTATTTGATCAACTACAAGGGTCGCAGTTTTTCTCGAAGATAGATCTTAGGTTTGGATACCATTAGTTGAGAGTGCATGAGGATGACATTCCAAAGACTGCATTTAGAACTCGTTATGGACATTTTGAGTTCACTGTAATGCCTTTTGGTCTGACTAACGCACCAGCAGTATTTATGGATTTGATGAATAGAGTTTGTAGGCCTTATCTTGATAAGTTTGTGATAGTGTTTATAGACGATATCTTAATCTACTCTAAGATACAAGAAGAGCATGTAGAACACTTAAGGTTAGTTTTAGGACTGCTCAAAAAGGAGAAATTGTATGCTAAGTTTTCTAAGTGTGAATTCTGGCTAAGAGAAGTGCAGTTTCTTGGGCATGTGATAAATGGTAATGAGATTCATGTAGACCCTAGTAAGATTGAAGCTGTTAAGAATTAGAAAGCCCCTAGAACTCCGACTGAGGTTCGTTCATTCTTAAGATTGGTTGGGTATTACCATAGGTTCATTAAGAACTTTTTTAAGATAGCTAAGTCTCTTACTATCTTGACTTAGAAGTGTAAGACTTTCGATTGGGGTGAGGAACAGGAATTGGCATTTCAAACCTTGAAGGATAAGTTGTGTAATGAGCCTGTTCTAGCTCTCCCCGATGGACCGGAAGACTTTATGGTATATCGTGATGCGTCTGGGATAGGACTAGGTTGTGTGTTAATGCAAAGAGGTAAAGTGATAGCCTATGTGTCTAGGCAGTTGAAAATTCATGAGAAGAATTATACTACCCATGATTTAGAGTTGGGTGCGGTCGTGTTTGCACTTAAGATCTGGAGACATTATCTGTGTGGGACAAAGAGTGTCATCTATATGGATCATAAGAGTCTTTAGCATATCTTTAGTCAGAAAGAGTTGAATATGCGGGATAGAGTTGTTTAGTGATTATGACTATCAAATTCGATATCATCATGGTAAAGCGAATGTGGTGGTTGATGCCCTAAGTAAGAAGGAAAGAGTAAAGCCTAAGAGAGTTGGAGCTATGAATGTGACCCTTTGGTCAAGTATCAAGGATAGGATACTGACGGCTCAGAAGGAGGCTGTGGATGAGTTTGCAGGTTTACAAAAAGGTTTGGATGAGATGATAGAACAGAGAAGTGAAAGGACTTTGTACTACCTGGATCGAATATGGGTACCTTTGGAGGGTGAGGTAAGAACCCTGATAATGGATGAAGCCCATAAGTCAAAGTACTATGTACACCCAGGAGCTGATAAGATGTATTATGATTTAAGAGATAGGTATTGGTGGCCTGGACTGAAAAATGATATAGCTGAGTATGTTAGTAAGTGTTTGACTTGTTTAAAGGTTAAGGCTAAGCATCAAAGGCCATATGGATTGCTCCAACAACTTGAGATTCCCGTGTGGAAATAGGAAGTGATAGTTATAGATTTTATGACTAAGTTGCCTAGGACTAGTAGTGGGCATGACACAATCTAGGACCGATTGACTAAGTCTGCTCATTTTCTACCTATGCGTGAGGATTATAAGATGGAAAGGTTGGCTAGATTATATTTGAATTAGATAGTTGCTAGACATGGTGTGCCGATCTCGATTATATCGGATCGTGATAGTCATTTCACATCAAGGTTTTGGTAGTCAATGCAAGAGGCATTAGGAACTCGTTTAGACATGAGTACGGCTTATCACCCTCTGACCGATGGTCAGAGTGAGGGTACTATTCAGTCTTTGGAAGATATACTTAAAGCGTGCGTCCTGGACTTCGGAGGAAGTTGGTATGTTCATCTTCCGTTGGTTGAGTTTTCGTATAACAATAGTTATCATGCTAGTGTGAGATGTGCTCCGTTTGAGGCATTGTATGGTAGAAAGTGTCGTTCGCCAATTATGTGGGCTGAGGTTGGGGATGGTCAAGAGACTACTGAGAAGATCTCGCAGATTAGGGATAGACTTAAGGCTGCGCGTGATCGCCAGAAAAGTTATGCTGATAAGAGGAGGAAGAAAGAAAAGTTATCACCTATATTTGTTGGACCTTTTGAGATTATTGAAAAGGTAGGCTCTGTGGCCTATCGGTTAGATTTGCTTGAGGAGTTGAACGGTGTTCATGACACGTTTCACGTGTCAAACCTTAAGAAGTGTTTGGTTGATCAAACACTGCAAGTGCCTTTGGATCAGAATCGAGTTAATGCTAGTTGAATTTTATAGAAGAGCCTGGGGAAATTTTAGAAAGAGAGTTTAAGATTTGAAGCGTATTAGGATTGCCATCGTCAAGGTTCGGTGGAAATCAAAACGTGGCCCTGAATTCATGTGGGAACGTGAAGATCAGATGAAATTGAAGTACCCGCATTTGTTTAGTGATGTTGGTAGATGAATTTCGGGGACGAAATTCTTTTAAGGGGGTAGAATATAACATTTGCCCTTTTTGTATTCTGAATATTTCATTTATAGTCATTTGACTATTTGACTTTTGTCAGTTTATTCAGATTTTATACCATGTTGACGGTGATGATTTTTATGAGAATTGTGATGAATTGTGGTTTATTGTGATTAAAAATTCCTTTTGGAAGGTATTATTGTGTTATTTGTATTCTGGGTGGTTTGACCCGTGAATTTTGAGAAATGCAAAAAAAACGAGTCTGACATGTCCGTTAATGTCAAAATAAGTTTTGAAGGGTGTAAAGTGTAAATATGTCGTGTAAATACTCTAGGTTAATGGAAAAGTATTTTTACGGTTGAGTTTTACGAGTATTTAAGTGATCCCAGCACGAAAAGAAAGACCCGACACCCCATAGGATGCCATATCCGGTCAAGGTGGTCAAGAGGGACAAGGAGGCTTCTTTTTAGCATAGTTGTCTAGAGCTTGTACAAATATATTCCATTTATCCACCAATAATTCATTCATTATCATTTCATTTTCAAAAAAATAAAACACACACACTTCGGCCGCCACCTACACCACCACAATACACCATAAATTTTCCAACTTTGATCAAGAACGTGATATTCTGGGTTGATACGAGTATTTGGG